>QZLH01000209.1:0-25964 GCA_003833135.1 Oehlia diaphana | reverse complement strand
AAAATAATAATATATTTATTTTATGGTTATTTTATTTATTGTATTATTTTACTTAATACAACTGATTTTTTTTTTTTTTTTTTTTAAGAGTTTTTTTTTTAAGCCGTGAAAAAAAAAAAAAAAGAATTAATAAATTAATTATATATATTTATAAATTTCAAACGGCTTTTTTTTTTTTTATAGCCAAGAATTTTAATATAATACTTGTTTCCGTTTACGTTTTCGATTAGAAAATTAGGAAAAAAAAAAAATAAAAAAGATTATTCCAAAATAATGAATGAAATGGAAAAATGTATTTTTATATATATGATTTTTCTTGGAAAAAAATAGAACATTTTTTTTTTTTACTTCATTTGTAAGTTATTTATAGTCAAGATTGTTCACATTTTATTATTTATTAATATATTATGTAATACGTAATATAAAAAAAAAAACTCTTGGGATGTGAAGAATAGAAAAAGTACTGCGAGATGATGTGATAATATCGAATATATATAAAACAAAAAATAGTAATTATATTTGATTATATTTAAAAGAAAGGTAACCTGTGTTACACGCATGAATCCCTAATGAACATTTTTAAATGGTTAGTGGGATTATTTTTATTTATCTTGGAAGGCGGAAAATGTTTTACTCTAAAAATAAATAGTAAATAAAGATGTACGTTAATTGCCGAATTCCGGTTTCTTAGTGTTAGATAACAGGGATATATCACATGTTTAAATGTTTAATCAAACATTCCTAAATTCGAGGTTTTTTGTGACCCTAAATACGGAAAATTTCGCCACAAAAAAAAATTTGCGTACATTATCACGTGACATAAACATGTTTTGTTCATGTGATAATTAAGAAAATCGACAGTAAAAAATTTTGACAATTAGATATAGTAAAATAAATGGAGAATGGGGTGATAAAAAAAAACTAGATCCTTCTATAACCGAGATTACGCGTAAAATTTTTAGATTCAAATAAGATATATAAATCATTATTTAATCTATCATTAAGATCACGTAATCATATTATATTTCCTTTGTTTCCATTTTATTTCCTTTAAATGGAGAACCATTTTTAGTTATTATTTAAAATATACCCACCAAAACGCGTTGTTTAAAATTTACAAATGGGAAGTAGTAGAAAAAAAAATCTGTGCATTGTTGATGATTATGACGTAAATTTTCGTTTTGCTTTCATTTGATTTTTCTTCATTTAGTTATTTGATTGTAATTTTTACCCCCTTTTTTCTTCCTTCATTTTCTTTTCATGCATTATTTTTTAAATGAATCGATTGATTTGTGAAAAACTTTACAAATGAAACCTGTTAAGTAATCCTTTACGGTAGATTTCGTAACCTTCTTTACCATCATTTCAGAACAAGTTCCGAAAAGTGAATCCGAAAAGAGATTACGATAATAATTCCTTAAAAGAGAAATAACTTTCTGCGAAGGAACTTTTTTTTTTTTTTAAAAAAAAAAAAAAAGAAAGCAAATGAAACGACGAAAGTTGGAGAATGGATGTTATATAACATGATTTTTATCTTTAAATAAGGTGAATTCATATTACAGAAAATGTCACCGCATTTTTACAATATATAAATATAAATTATTTTTTTATTTATTTATACTATTGTTTTAAAAATATTTGTTGAGGAAAGGAACCTGATCTTTTCTAATATGCACTGTCAATCCGTAAATAATCGCTGGTGGTTATCATAGTTATCATAACCCATTAATGATCTTTGTCAATGGTGTAACTTATAATATAATTGACACATTAAAAAAAGTTGTTACAAACCCGTCCGAAACTTATCAAAAATTAAATAATTATAGATAAACTTTCCAGTTTAAACTATTTTAGACTAAGATTTATATAGTAATACGGAGTTAATAATCGATTGGATCAATGAATTGATTTTCCGAATCAATAAAAATAACACGATTTTTCGGGAGATGATTTTATACTATATTAAATGTAAACATCGCATTATTTTGGTTAATTACCGAGCAAGCGTTAATTAAATTAAATGTAAGTATCCTAATAAATTAATAAATTCTGATGTTTTTAGGTTATGGTATTCGATTTGGTAACGTGTAACGTGATCGCGAAAAATTCGCGTCTGAAATTTCAAAAAAAAAAAATTTTCGCGTTATTGTCATTATTAATATTGTGATATTCACCAATGATATTGCTCCAAGTTATCAATCAGTATATCAAAGTAATCAAACAAGTGATTAGATGCACACTAGTAAATTGGCGTATTTGATATTATTATATATATTTTGCTTTTTTAATAATTTATCAATTATTTACATCACCAATGAAGTTTAATTGATGTCCCAGTGATATAACTTTAAAACTTCATTATATTTATTATATTTAATAATGTTTGTCATTATTCTTTTAAGTTTTAAGCGTTTTAATCACATTTAATTATTAATAAATTGTATCTTTAATCTTTTTTTGATTTGATATTTTTTTCTTTTTTTTTTACCTTCTGTAATTTAGATCCTATAAGTAAAAGGATCATGTTTCTTCGCGATTCTCACGATTTTTTACTAAAATTAATATTTGTTGAAAAACAAAATATGATGTAATGACACAAATATTTGGAATCTTGGAATTTTAGATTATATCAAATTAGTAACTTATATATATATATGTACAATATCATAAGGTATTACCGTTTTTTTTTTTTTTTTTTTTTTTTTTTTTTTTTTTTTTTTTTTTTTTTTTTTTTTTCTTCTTTTTTTTTTCGTTTTTGAAGTTTTAATAATTGACGAAATTGAAGATGAAAGAAAATGATTTTACTTCTGAACTTCTTTCCGAAATATTTGAAAATCTTCAAATCCCTGAATTATTTAAATGTATTTTAGTAAATAAAAAATGGAGTGCAAACGCTATACGCATTTTATGGAAAAATCCTATTGAATTTATAAATTTAAATTTAATAAATTCTAAATTATCAAAAGATAAATCATATTTAAATATTATTTCTACTATGATTAAATGTTTACCTTTTGAAATTAAAATTAAGATAAGAACTTATGGGATTAATTTTGATGAATTGAAAGAAGAAAGTCAACCAATGTTTGATTATTGTTCATTAATAAAAAAGATATCATTTGATATGATTCTTAATGCGATTAATATTTTGTTTAATTCTCTTGTAGAAAAAAGTATTATTAAAGGTAAATTAATAATATTAATTTAAAAATAATTATTTATTATAATAATAATAATAATATGAATACTTCATTTTATATTCATAGATCAAAAATGTCATTATATCGTATTTCAAGAAATTTGTAATCATTTAGTTGATAAATGTATCGTTTCCAATAATCGAGATAAGAAAATTAATCCTAAATTCATTCTAAATGCTTATAATCCAAAACAGATTGGTAGTTGTAATAAAAGGGGTTCAAACTTTCCTTTACCAAGTCAATTACCACAAATGAAGGAATCATTATCTAAATTAGAGAAATTTAATTTAAATACTTGTATACAACCAAGATTTATTCAAGAACTTGATAATATTTGTAAAAATATTTTAAGTATTGGCATATATTGTGGATGTTGTGATGAACATTATTTAGCTGAATTTATCAAGAATCAAATGAATTTACGAGAAATTTATGTTATGTCAATGAATAATTTTCATTTAATTAAAATATCTGAAGCTATTAAAATTAAATTGGAACAATTAACATCTTTAACTATTTCAACTGGTCAAATTTCGTTGAATATTTTCAATAATAAAAGATGTGATCAATTAATTGA
Organism: Oehlia diaphana; assembly: GCA_003833135.1. Taxonomy (NCBI): domain Eukaryota; kingdom Fungi; phylum Glomeromycota; class Glomeromycetes; order Glomerales; family Glomeraceae; genus Oehlia; species Oehlia diaphana. Next base: position 22,187 of record QZLH01000209.1, on the reverse strand, counting down.
TTTAAGTATATATAATTTTTGTGATCAATTAGCAAATATTGATGATTGGAATAATTTTTTTCGTTATAATTCTTTTACATTCAAAAATTTGAAAAATTTGGAAATACAATGTAATATTAAAAATTTTAAATATATGGGAATTTTTCTTAATGAATTATCATCACTTCAAAAACTTGAATTAGCATGGAGCGAAGATGAAGAAGATAATCAAGATTTAATTGATGAATTGTTTCGAAATATTGCTAAATATTGTTCAAATTTAATTCAATTGGAATTATCTACTCCTAAATTTACTCAATCATTGGAAATTATTTTACAATTATGTAAAAAATTGGAATATTTAAATTTATTGAATACTAATAAATCAAATGATTTAAATGAGAAAATCTTATTATTAGGAAATTATTTTCCAATATCTTTAAAAAAATTTGGGGTACAATTTTATTTAAATATTTCAAAAGAAAAATTGGAAGAATTTTTAAATAATTGTTTTATGAATGGAATCAGAAATTTATCATTAGGTTTTTATATTGAAGAATTTTCTAATGATTATGAAATCATTATGATGAAATATGTAAAATTAGGAACTTTAAATAATGAATTTTTTAAAAGTTGGTTAGAATTTATGCCTTTTATACGTAAGTTGTTTTTTTTTTTTTATCATTCTATATATACTATATATATATTTATATTTATACCAATATTTTCTTTTAGTAAGAATCTAAAAAACAATGCAAAATTAGATTCAGATTGGATCTTAGATTAAAAGTATGACATTAACACATATAAGGTAATTATATGGACTAAATTTTTTAAAGATTTTCTATAATTTTTGCCCATTGCACAATATTTGATAATTTTATATTGTTTATATTATTGATATGATTGTTACAAATGTTACAAATAAGAGAAAAATAATAAAATTTTTAACAATAGTTTAATGGACTTGACCGAAGGGTTTAAAAAAATATTAACGTTCAGGTCTCATGGATCGACTTGACATTAAGCAATATTTTTAAATTCTAGTAAATGACGTATAATATATGGTTACATTATCGTAACCGTGGGGTTTCGATTTTTCAGACATCCAGCCTAATATATAATAATAGTTGTTTGTTGTGTCGATGTGTCGTGTTGTTGTTATGTTGGTGTGCCGTATTTCTTCTAATAGCACTTTATCATAATGAAACTCCTTCTGTTGTATTCAGCCGTGTGGATTGGTTAGTTATTTTAGTTCGAGAATATCATATTATAAAATACGTGAAGGTATTATGATAATATTTATGCTGTGTAGATTATAGTAGTACCACTGCAATCTTAATAATATATCGAGAAACTTTCTTTGATGAATATGAATACGAAAATTATAAAGAATACAATATAAGCATTTTCCAATGAAAGAATCTTGCAATAATTACAATGGCGCAAATATTTAGAAAATTTAGTATAAGTTTTACTTCAATAGCTTGAAAATGTAGAAAAATCCATAAAAAGATCGATATGATATAAAAATTAAATATAAATCGTTGAAGATTTAATTATACGATTCTATTATTTTAATTAATATTTATAATAAATAAATTAATTATTGAATACGATACCGATGAAAAAAGGGATCTATAAATACAAATAATAATCTGAAATTTTTCGTTGATATGTCAAAGAATATGTTATGAAAGTTATATATATAGTAGCTTTTCGGAATTCTTTCCTTTATTATTATTTATAACTTAAAACTATGCTTTACACAAGGTATTAAGAAAATTTGTCAAATATTGAATTAATTAATTCTAATTTTTATCCTGTATAATTATAATTTTTACCAGTCGTAAAAATGTTGAAATAAATCTTTTATTTTATTAATAAAATAAATATGTTCGATATACAATATATTTCGCAGTATACTAGAAAACGAAATGACTTAATTAAATATAATAAATTTCGTAATTAAATCAAATAATTGAAAACTAGTTTAGTGAATAGTGATATCAGAATTTGTTTTTCAGAAAATCCCACGTGATAAACCAACTCTTAATTAAAAAATTAGAAAATTTGTTACAAATCTCACAATCAACCCTATTAAGCTTTATAAAATCAAAAAAAAAATTCATTAAAATTGGTTTAATAAAAATTATAATTAAATATAATTTACTAAAAAAAAAATTTTTTTATAATTGTATTTAAATTTCTGAAAATTCTACTATACCAATTTTAAGTTTAATTTTATAATAAAAAAAAAAAAACACTTAAATTTTAATACATATTAGCAGTATATATTCATCAACAATTAACATTTCATTTTATACAATAAATTAATTTTTGGCTACTAAAAAATTTAAGTATAATTATTAAATTTTTATTTTTATCTAATTGTTTGATTATAAGTATTTTTAAGTCTTTTTTTTATGTTATTCTTGAATAGATAACATCATAATATTATCCATAAAAATACAAAAGTTAAAAGGTATAAATTTTATTTTATTTTTTATTTTTTTTTTTGGCTGCAGCACATTTAAATTTTATTAGATTTACTCATTATTACATAGGTAAGCTATATTTATAACAGATAAAAAACTAATTAATTAAAATTTAAACCACCTGTTAATTCATGATAGAATAACCATGTGTGCGCTATCAGGGGAGGGCTTCAGCAGACTGGTGGAGTAAGTCCAGTTTAATAACTTTACTTTCCTAGAGGGGTTCCCCTCCTCCAGATCTATGCCTAAGTGCTTTTAAGATTTGCTGAAACTGCAACATGAACCCACAGCTTCTAAAAAAAAGGTATAAATTTTATATTTCATATGACCTATTGAATTATATTATTATTTGCTAAAAGAAATTTATAAATAATTATGTATTTTAGGAATTTGCAATAACTAATAACAGGATTCCACTTATTTCTAATAATGAAAGTTACTGGAATTAAAGGGTAAAATTTAAGTAAAAAAATTTTAAAGTTCCTACTATATACCATATATCACAGATTATAGTACTTCAGATATCTTACAAATTTTAAAGGTTTAGTCCTATATTTTCCTATTATATAAATTTTTTATTATTAATAAAAGGTGTTTAAACTTATAAAATAATTAGAATATTATTATATATCATATTTAAGATATTTGCTGAATTATTTAAATAATAAAATCAATGGAAAATATGACTTTTTTTTTGAAGGGTACTATATATAGGAAGTACTATAGCCTGCAATATACGGTATATATAAATAAATTTCATATAAAAAAAAAATATTACATTAAATTATTTTGATTTTTTTTCTTTTTAAACTAATTAACCAATAAAATTACTGTTAAAATTACTAATAAATTTAAATTTTATGAAAATTTATGTTATAAATATGTTGAGTAGTGGTAGTAATATGATATTAGAAGTTTATATTTAATAATAAAAATATAATACTAAAAAATCTTTCAACTCTTTAAAAAAATACAACTTAAAAAAAAATAAACTGGTAATTTTATTTTTTAAGAAAAATATAATTAACCTAAATGAATTTTTTTAACTATTACTAAGGATGATAATTACTGGATGGTGATTGAAATTATAATAATCTACCAGCATTAATAAAATATAGTGCTGGTAAAAATTGATAATTCTGGCCAATGGTAATGATCACCTCTAGTGATTTGAAGTAAAAAACTTAAAATAAAATATATTAGCTAGAATTTATAATAATTTAAGTTAACTGTATTATAATAATAATAACCTAAATCATTATAATTTAAATTAAATATAATTTTTTTTAAAAAAAAATTTTTATTAATATATAACTTTTATATTTAAAAATAGTACTTATGTTTTTATTATTGAAATTCATTTTTTTTTATATTTTATTTTATTTGTAATAAAAAATTTTTAAAAACTGCATTTTATTAGTATCTTATATAAAAGATTTCAATTTTTTATTGGCTAAATTTCAGATTATATGATATTATTATTTTTTTAAAAAAATTGAATTAAAAATAAAATTTTTAAAAAAATAATTACAATTTATGAAAAACAAAAAAAATTTCATTAATAATCAGTAAAGTAATTTTATGTATAAATTTATTAGTACTTATAATTTAAAATTAAAATACAATTATTAGTACAGCTTTATTATAATTTTAAATTTTTAAAAGCACTAAGTAAATTTTTAACTTTTTGGCTATCTTTTATTAAAAATCATAAGAATATCTTCAAATTTTAAATTTTAAATAAGAGTTAAAATTTAAATTACAAAATAAATATTCAGTTTAATTAAATTTTACTATTAAAATTATTAGCTAAAAATTACAGATATATTTAAATATATTATTATTATTTGCAATTAGTACTAATCAAATTATATTTTATAGCAATTAAAATTATTATAATATGGATTTATAGTAAATATTTACTTAAATTTGATAAAAATTCTTTATTTTTTATAAATTGCAAATTAATTAATTAATTATAAAATTTCTGTTTATTTAAATTAATAAATAAAACAATTTTTAAAATTTGATTAATACCAATAGTAAAATTTTAAATATTTTATTATTATTATTATTATATTCAAAGAAGAGTGATATAAATCAATATAAAGGGAAAAAATTCTCTAAAAAAACTTATATGATTAAAATAATACTCTATTTACTGATGCATAATGGCAAATATATCCTATGAGAAAATATTTTAAATATTATTTTAATTATAAATATAAATATATTTATATATATATAATTAAAGTTTTATTTTTTATCATATCTATGTCAAATCACACCTTTATACTACTTCTATAATATATTACATATAAAGGTCAAAAATATATATAATATAAAGTTTCTTATAATAAATAAGTATATAGATCTTATATCAGAACTTTTTTAATAAAAAAAAAAATCTTAATAAAGTTATATAATCAAAATGATTAACATAATTAATATATAAAAATTACTAAAAAGAAAAATGCAATATATTATAGGTGCAAAAAAAAAATATATTCTTATAATTAATATTATTATAATTAAAATAAAAAAAATAATTAAAAAAAAATATATATATATATTATTAAAAGTCTATATTTAATAATTACATAATTTTATTTAAATTTTTTAAAATTGATCTAATTGATCTTTAATTATATAACTAAAAATTAAATTAAACTATATATATATTTAAATAAATAAAATATATTTTACTAAATTATTAAATATATTTTTTTAAAAAAAATAATTGACTATTTAAATTAAGGATTTTTTTTTATCATTACGGTAATATATTGCTAGTCCTTAAATATCATATGTTTAGATTATTATCATATGATTAGTTTATCATTATTATTATTAAAACAAAGCAATAATTATACAAATTAATTATTAACACAATGTATTTTATTAACATATTACTATTATCTTTTCTATTGATACATTCTTTCTATTACCATATTTTTTTAAAATTAGTTACCTCCTGAAATTAATAAGCATCCCTACCAACTTTTTAAACTTTAATAAAAAGATTTTTATATAAAAAAATAATAAAAAAACTTCTAAAATTAAGCACTTCTCCAAGTTTTTTAATCAAATCCTTGTAAAAAGTGATGATTAATTTTGAAAAAATACAGTAATACATTTTTTCTATTAATACATTTTTTCTATTTATGCATTTTAATTAATTATTTCTGACCAACTTTCACATATGGATTTTAAATTTCTTGTTTCTAATTATAAAAATAAAATTTAATGTAATTTGTGCAAGAAATTATAATATTTACATATACTGACAATATAGTACCTTGCAATTTTTTTGATAATAGTCAACCTTTTCACATTTCTGCAATGTCGTTGATTTTTTGATTTAAGTTTAGGAGCTTCAGTGAATGACTAATACCAAATGGTCATTCTTTACTATATTTTTTTTTTCAGATTTCATAATACTGGTATCAAAGAATCAATATTTTTTTTATCACTTATTTTATCCTCTATATTAATCTTAAATCTGATTTCCTATCTTTCATAAATTTTTGTAATAATCTGAAAACCCTACTACTTGGCCCATACGGCAATAAAACTTTTGTAAGTTTCTCATGATTCAATCTTTCTTTCTGAATACAATAATAATTGGTTATTCTTTATTAGACAAGATACTTAGTTTCATTACCTATATTATTGTAATCATCTAAAAAAACATAAATGATTAGTAAATTATAAAATTTATATTTCTAATACTAATCTACTATTCTAATCTAACCCTAACCCTAACCCTAATCCTAATCTGAATCCTAATCTGAATCCTAATCAAACTCAACCTAACTCTAATCTTAACCTAAGCTATATGTACATATGTAAATTCTGAGTTTTGAGTGTTTTCGTTTGACTCTTCTTCTATATTTTTCATAAAGTAGTAAATAAAGTAGTTTACATTTGATATTAATGAAAAAAGGTATATTTATATTCACATTTCACACAGGTCAAAAAGTGGAAAATCAGGCATCAATTAGTTACTAATCAGGCACCAATCAGGTAGCTGATTGGTAACTGATTGGTGACTAATTGGTATTTTCACCAAATACCATTACCAATCAGGCAGTTTACTAACTTTTGATCCAGTAATCAGAAAAAAATAAAATATAGTTCATTAGAATCATCTCAACAAAACGAATCTAATGGTAGTAAAATTGTATTTATAGGATTAATACTTGATAAGATATTAAGTAAAATATAAAAATAAAAATATACTATTTATATTTTATTTAATTTCTTATTATTATTAATTTTAGAAATACAATTTTAATACCATTAGATTCATCTTATTGAGACGATTCCAATAAACTATATTTCATCCTTTTCTAATCACTGGATCAAAAGTTAGCAAACTGTCTGATTGGTGACAGTATTTGGCAAAAATGCTAATTAGTCATCAATCAGTTACCAATCAGTCACCAATTAGCTACCTGATTGGTGCCAATTGGTGACTGATTGATGCCTGATTTTTTACATTTCAACCTGTATCAATATTAGCAAAAAAATGGTTTTATATTTAAATATTAATAAAAGAAATAGCTAAAATAAGAGAAAGAAAAGCCGTGAAAAATACTGATCTATAAAAGTTTATTTTACATTATTACAATAAATGATCATGCAAATTCCATGACTATTATATAATTAAACCAATCAAATTACATAACAAATGTGATATAGTGATAAATTGCATATATAATAAATCATAATTTTCTTAAATTGATATTATTTGTAACTTTAAAAATCAAATATGATCACAAATACAAATACATTAATTTTATAATTTATCATTTTTTAAAGAAAAATATTTAATTATTATAATTTAAGCCAGCAGTATTATAATTTATAAAGTCACAATTTTAGCACAGATTATAAAAAATTTCAACCAATAAGATTGCATAATTCAAATTTAAATATTAATTCATAATCCGCCAGTGAACCATAAAAATTGGCTATTAAATTCCGGTAAAAGTTATATATATATTTACTAATAGCGCAGAATCTACAGTTCCAGCAATGCAAGGTATAAATTACTAAAATATAATATGAAAACCAATATTATAGGCATAAAAATATGACATTTGGCTATCTTAATAATAAAAGACTGGTAAAAATTTTAAGCACCAAAAGACACTTTCATAAGAGCTGAAAATTTGAATTTAAAAAGAAAAAAAATTTTAGTATTCTAAAAAATTTAAAGACAACTCATCATCTAGTGGTCGTAAGAAAATAAAATTTGGTTTATCAGATTCGTCTCATCTAATGGTAATAATTTTATGTCTCCATGACCAATAAAAGGTGAGTTATTCCATATTTTTTCTCTGGAATCACAGATGTTAAATTATTGATAAAAATATATATGAACTTATCACCGCCTTTTAATAGTCAAATTTTATAGTTCACTGGCGGACCATGAATTAATAACCTTTTATTAAACATTTTTCTTGAAAATCTAGCTGGTAGTTTAATAGAATTCATTTTAAAGAATAAAGTTACCAGTTTAGATTTATAAAATTTTTAATTTTTTATAGTTCTAAAAGTTTTTTAATCATCTTAATTTTATTGTTAAATATAGACTTCTGGTATTATAATGATAAAAATTTAAATTGTTTTGCAAAATAATACTGTAAAATATTATTATTAATAAAAAGAAAATTAAAAAAGAAAATTATATTTTCTTATAATTTAACTATTAATTATTGCATGTATACCAGTTAAATTTATTGTAATTTTAATTATTTAATGTATTTTTATTAAAGAATGAGTTTCAATTAAATTATTAAAAACACCTTTCAATTTATAATATTAATATGATAGATAAGAATATGGTAGATAAGAATATTAATACGATAGATAAGAATATTAATATGATAGATAATAATATTAATATGATAGATAAGAATATTAATACGATGAATAAGAATATTAATATGATGGATAATAAAAAAAAGGTAACTGTATCTTAAAAAGCAACAAATTCTAGTAAATTCTGGCATTATCTAAAGGAAAGATCTACACGATTATATCAGTACCCATACCTTTTATGTATATCTTTCACATAATGCATTTTTTATTCTCGTGATTCTATCTCCTGCAAATTTGGCTGAACACAAATGAATTCCCCCCTTACAGAAGTACAATTGATACCGACGTATCGTAAAAGAAAAAATTCTTCTCTATTTATAGTATTATATATTATATTTAGCAAAAATATAAATCTCTAATGGATTGACTAGTTAAATTCTCGTTTACTGACAAATGAACGATATACTTCTATATTTAATAGGCTAGTAAAATATTTTAATAATTGAAGCTGTCAGTCATAAAATGAATCTAATTCCCAAACTTTGTTGAATTACATAATTATTTATCAATAGTTTCATTAGTGTTATTGGCTTAAATTTTTTTTTTGACGCCAGTCTTAAACTTTATGTTGTACACCCATTATACTTTCGGGGAAAAGACTTATTTTTATATACGATACGCATATGAAGATTTGATACATTTCCTTAGTCAAACTTAAATAAGTGGATTATCCGGATAATCTGAAGGATAATAAAAAGATACTTGATCCCATGATACCCGCAAATCGTTAAGGAAATTATATATATATATATACAATGCCTGTGTTAAAAAATCAAATAAACATTATTTAAAAAATGGAGGAATTTAATAATCCAAAAATTAATTTTCGCATTCTTGATATTATAGAAGGTGTTAAACAACTTGATAAAGAATTCGTTGGTAATTGTCATGAAATAAATTTCGTTATATAACAATCACAAATAATAATAATTTTTTTTTTTCTTTTTAAAAAAAAAGATTTAGCAAGTTCTACCTTAGGTGGAAAAGTAATTGAATGTAATGATGAATTTTTTGCGGAAGCTTTTAATTTACTTAAACCACAAGAACCTATTAGAGAATGGGGTAGATATACCGGTAAGTAAAGAAAAACTGTAACACAAATTTCTTTTTTTTTTGTTATTAAATTTTTTATATTAGAACGTGGAGCATGGATGGACGGTTGGGAGACTAAACGTCACAGTCCCTCTTACGATTGGTAAATAACTCGTATATTATGCTTAAAAATTTACTCAAAATTGGCGATAAGTTAATTTTCGTTATTTCTCACAGGGTCGTGATTAAATTGGGTTTCGAAGGTTATTTAACAGGATTTGACATAAATACTGCGCACTTCGTAGGAAATCATGCTCCTTTGGCAGATGTTGAAGCTTGTTATTCTCCTCATAAAGATCCAATTCATGGGGATGATACTAATGTAAAAATTTTTTTTATTTATTATTATTAAGATACATGTATAAATATTTTTTACTTACTACTAATTTATTTATTTATTTATTTATTTTAGTGGCATAAAGTATTGACTAAAGTTAACTTAGGTCCAAGTTCCCAACATTTTTTTGGGATACAAAAAACTTCCATAAAATTTACTCATGTTAAATTAAATATTTATCCTGATGGTGGTGTAGCACGATTTAGGGTATATGGAGTTGTAAGTGCAAGATGGCCAATAGATCCCTCCACACCAATAGATTTAGCATATGTAGGAAACGAAGGTCGAGTTATTTTCCATAGTGATCAGCATTTTGGTAAATCAGATAACCTTTTATTACCAGGCCGTGGAAAGGATATGAGCGACGGATGGGAAACAAAACGTTCCCGTCAGCCTAACCATAAGGATTGGGTAATAATTAAATTAGGAGCTCCGGGTTATTTGGAAAAAGTTGAAATTGACACTGCATTTTTTAAAGGAAATTATCCTGATAGTGTCTTACTTGAAGGATGTTTTTGTGATAAAGATTTATCGTTAGAAAATATTGAATCCAACCAATGGGCCACTTTACTTGAAAGAAATAAACTTGGACCTCATAAACAACATTATTTCGAATTAAAAGAAAAAAATAAAAAGTTTTCACACGTTAAAATGACAATTTTCCCTGGTAATTTAACATCATACGTGAGAAAAGATATTTTTTTTTACTTTAAAATCTTTTCTAAATTTTATCGCCTATTTTTTTTATAGACGGAGGGGTTAAACGATTAAGAATTATTGGGCGAAGAGAGTTACCAAAAAATGCGACCGATAATGTAGCACAAATCGCAACTCGTACTTCGGAGACTTCTCTTACACGTATCACAGCTACTCCACTAACTTATGCATCTTATTCGTCATACGGACATATAATTCAATCATTTCCTGAACATTCTTCCGCTTCTCAAAATTGTATCTCAGTAAGTCATTCTATAAAAGTGACACCTGCTAATCAAGGTACGGCGCGTAAGTACAATAACATCGCTCCAGTCATAAATTTCCGCCAATCAAACATCCAGAGTCAATCTAGCAACTCTGATAATTCTACGAGCAATAAAACTCATATAATCGCTAAAGCTGAACCTAATTTGAGTTTATTTAAATGTTCACCTGCGAAGTCTCTTCCATTTATTTTACGGTTAATGGAAAGACATCCTTATTCTTCACAAATGTTTGTACCATTAAACAATGGTAAAGTTAAAGGATATTTGGTTGTTGTGTGTTTAAGTAATGATGAAGGTGATAGGCCAGATTTGAGCACACTTAATGCATTTGTTGTGTCAAGCACTCAAGGAATCAGTTATCACCCTGGTATTTGGCATCATCCTATTATCGCTTTAGAAGAAGTAAGCTATACAATTTTTTATATTTGTGATAATAATGTTTGTGAAATCCAGATTGCTAAAATAATTTTAAATGTGACAATTTGATTTATCAGACTACGGATTTTGTATGCTTAACGCATGAATCTGGAGTTGCCGAAGAGGACTGCGAAGAATTTGAATTTGAGGAAAAAGATTGTGTTTTAATTGATGTACCAGGATTTAATTGCTAAATTTTTAACACGTCTGACGTTACACATATTTCAAAAAAAATGGCTATTGTATAAACATGCATTTTTGCGAGTTCGTATAAATAAACGTCTTTTATTTAATCCTCTAAATTATTTGAATTATGCAATATTAAAAAACGAAATAATAATAAAGTTATTTGAATTTTCACAAATTTTTTGTTCACAAACGAATCATGCCTCTACAAAACAGGTTTTTAATGTTAAAATGTTAATGAAGAGCTAGTTAGTTGGGTTAGTGAAGCAATGATGGTATCTTGGTTAAGGCTTAAATATCTGCGGTAAGACCAATAAGAAACAAGAGACTCATATCTATTATAATTTTCAGTTGTTGTTGTATTCATGTTTAAAGTATTTGTTTAGGAGGAATAAAATAACAAATTTAGAACATTTTCCGTTAAATAAGCTTTAAAATTATCTTTAGTAATGACAATTTCTTACCTTAAAAAAATATATATATTTATATATTACAAACTAGGCCCAGATCTTTCTTTCTCATGATATTTGGCTATTAAGAAAGCAACATCTAAACTTTGTTCATAATTTAAACGAGGATCACAAAAAGTTTTATAATTTAAAGCTAAATCAGCATCAGCTAGTTGCATTGAACCTCCAATGCATTCTGTTACAGCTTCGCCAGTCAGTTCAAAATGTACTCCGTTCATTTGACTATCATTATTTTTATGGATACGTATCACTTTAGATAATTCCTTAAGAAAAAAAGGAATGTTAGTTCCCTATAATAAATACTAAACTTACGAATTGACATAAATTTGATTACCTCAATGATTGAATTAAAATGTCTAGTTTTTACACCAGATGATGACTGTCTTGTACTAATACAAAAGAAATTCGGAGCGCGTTAATGAAATAATTCCGACAGTCACGCTTAATCATTTAATTAAATTAACACTCACTTTCCGTGCATTGGATCACATGCCCATACCACAATATGTCCTGAAGCTTTGACAGCTTGAATGTGACCTGGTAAATATTTTTCAACCTGATCAGCGCCATAACGCGTAATTAAAGTAACTTTTCCAATTTCCTTATTAGGATTAATGATGTCCAATAACTTTTGCAATTCGTTGGATTCCATAGATGGACCAACTTTAATCCCAATAGGGTTTTGAATTCCTCTAAAATACTCTACATGAGCTTCATCTAATTGACGTGTACGATCACCTATCCATAAGAAATGAGATCCAACATTATACCACTTTTTTTCACCAGTTTCGGGATCAGGTAATAATCTTGTTAAACATTGTTCATAATCAAGTAATAAACCTTCATGAGACATAAACAAATCGACACTATTCAATGGACTCGACGGGGAATCTGCTCCAATCATACGCATGAAATCTAGTGAATCAGTCAACCGGTCAACTATTGTTTGATATTCTTGTCTAGTTCTATCCGATCGAACGTGATGTAAAGACCAATCTGATAATCGATGTAGATCTGCAAACCCTGAACCAATAATTGATCTCACATAATTTAATGTGGCAGCAGAATGGAAATACGCGCTAATGATTTTTTTTTATTATTAGAAAAATAATATTTATTAAACCTAATTATAGGCACAACTTAAACAAAAATTTGTGGTTTACATACCGCAACAGACGTTCAGGATCAGGTTTTCTATCCGATGGATCGTAACCATTAATATTATCACCACGAAAAGAAATAGTTTCTTTTCCTTCAACCTTTTCAGTTGGACTTGAACGAGGTTTAGCATATTGACCTGCCATTCTAGCAATTCTAACAACAGGAATTCTAGAGCCCCAAACTAAAACTAGACTCATTTGTAGTAATACTTTTAATTTTGATTCAATTGGTTCTTGAGAACAATACTCAAAAAGTTCAGCACAATCTCCACCTTGCAATAAAAACGCTTTATTAAGTGCAACTTGCCTAAGTTGACTTCGAAGTCTATGGATCTGTAAACAAAATTAAATATTACTCCCCATAAAAGATAATTTTTTTTTTGTAAATAAATAAATTTGATATAAAATACCTCCAAAGGTGTAACCATTGGAGGTAAATGTTGTAATTTATTCAGAACTCGTTGTAAATGTTCTTGATCATCATAAACAACACCTTGTCTTATAGGTTTTGTTCTCCATGACAACGGTGTCCATTCTTTATCTTCCTTCTCATTAATGGCACTAGAATTTCCATCAATTTCTTTTATTATTTCTGTTTTTGCATAGCTGTCAGTATGCCCATTCGTAGTAGTGGAATCAGTTAACATTTCGTTAAAAAAATTAAAAATTTCAATTTTTTTAGTTTTTTTTAAAAAATGAACTTCAAGATGCAACTAGCGTTCAATTTATATTAGATTTGTCAGATCTTGTGCTACGATCTGAATGCATGATTTAGATGAAAGTATGAAATACACTTCTATAATGTAGATATTGTATAGATTACAATCCAGATTAAGCATTTGAAGTTTATTGATGTACCTAAAATGGAAATTCTTAGTTCACACGATTATTTAACAATTATAAAGCATAGTTTAGTGTTTCACAATTTATATACAATATTTTGAACATTCCACCAAATTTACTATACTGTCAATCTGTCTTATTAATTATGACAGTAAATTGAGACTTTTTTAATATTCTAATTTACATTAAGAAAAACTTTATCACTCATTGCAATTCCGAATGGGCGTTTATAGTTAGATTTTCAAATAAAATATGTAGAATTTAATCATCCAAGTTGTACTAACAACATAAATGCAAATATTTTAGGGCAGTATTTTAAAACTTATTAATTTTACTAGTTTTATTTTACGTTAGTTTGAACGGATTTGGATGATCATTCGGGATTTACAGTACCCGCAAATCACTAAGTCAATTAATAATTTATTTCGTAATGTATTAAAAATATACTTTGGATATATATAATATCCGCCGATCTGCAGACGCCAATGCATTCTGCAGATCGGCAGATGTGCCATAATGTAAAGTATAATTTTACATTTTAGGGGATAACAGATCTATTGTTATATACAAAATTGATAAATTTCATGGATAAATTAATTTTGCGAAGAGACATGATGCGAGTTTATTCCTAAAGACTAAAGGCTATTCTGAAAAGTTTATTAACAATAAAAAAAGAATTTCCATACTATTATTTAATTGTAAAAAGATTTTTACCATGGTTAACCCTTATTTATCGTCCTTTAATTGCGCAAAATATTCCTTGGATTTCTTTGGATCCGGAACTATTGTGCGATCTCCACTTTTCCAATTCGCTATAATCACACATATAAATTAATAAGTTGAATCATGAATGATAAATCATGATTATTGTATATTATACTTATATATACCTGGACAAACTTCTCCGTGTACGTTTGCGAATTGAATAGCTTTAACAAGGCGGAGTGTTTCGTCAACAGATCGACCTATAAGTCGATTGAACAATAATTTAGATTATAATGGTGTAAAATTTTATTTATTCTTTATAATTACCAATTTCGGTGTCATTGATATGCGCAATACGAAGAGTTCCCTAAAAGAAATAATGAAAATTGGTAATAGTGTTTCATGAGAAATTCAAAATGTCACAAGTACCTTGTCATCAATAATGAAAGTTCCTCTGTATTTGTAAAAAATATAAAATATTATCAATATATATAAAAAATAATATTTTATTTTCACGTCTATGTAAGTTACCTAAAAGGATGTCCTGTTTCTTCAAACAAGCATCCATATCTTCTTGTGATCTCTTTTTTAAGATCGGCAACTACCATGAAAAAAAAAGTTATCACAATTTTTCTTTAGTTAAAATTCGTTTCCACCATCACTTACTCAAAGGGATCCTTTAAAAATAATTTATTTAAGATCACTTAATTTAATGTTTTTATTCTTGAAATAACGCGTTTATATTGTAAAAAATAAAACTTACTTAATCCCACCAAGTCCGCCTTGATTCTTTGGTATTTTACTAATATTTTTATAAAAAGTTAAATTTTGCTTAAATTGATTAGAAAATCTAAACAAATACTTACTCCCACGCAATATGAGCGTGATGTGAATCGCAGGAGATACCAACTACTTCTGTATTAATATCTCTAAATTCTTGAACTCGATCCCTTATAAATTTTTAAAATTTTATTACGCGTCAATGACTTTATTTAATTTAATCTCTTTAGCAAATATATACTTACGAGAAGGCAATCAATTCGGTTGGACACACTATAATAAATTTAAATTAATAAGAATGTGATAAAAAACCGTGCAAATATATATTATATTATTTACCAAAAGTAAAATCCAAAGGGTAAAAAACCATGACTAAATATTTAGAAGCAAAGTCTTTAAGCGAAAGTGTTTTAACATCTCCACCAACAACTGCTTTAGCTTCCCAATTAGGTGCCGGTTTCTACATAAATATGTTAACGTTACTATTCCATATACTATAAGAAAATTATTTTGTAAACATTACCGTTCGAATTTAAACTCACAGCAATTCTAGCCATTTTACCGTCCTCAAATCTACGTTTTATAACATTGGAGACTTCCCTAATAGAATTGGTAAAATTATTTTGATACAACGTACGACTGTCACTAAAATATCTCTGTGTTAACGTGGTGGCTATGGCACTGTTAACAAAACCAAAACGTGTGCTCAAAGAACGTGTGCTTAAGACAAACATTTTATATTCACAAACGAAAATTAAGGAAAAAAAAAAATTTATATATTTCCGTTCATCGCATGTGAGAATCAATCTCGTAACCTAAACTGGATAGCTTATGATGCTAAAAGGTACTTGTGGCCAAAATTAGCTTAGCTTTACCAGAATCAAATTATAAACTCAAATTACTATTAAATAAGATGTTAGAAGAGTAGAAATTAATAATTTTAGAGTATAACATGAAGAAAGTTATGAGAGAATATCATAAGATTTATAGCACAATAGTTACATAAAAATTCACATTTAGTTTTTATATATATATATATATTTGTTACCTGCAGCACAATTAATACTTTATTAAGATAAAAATTTGAACGACTGGTAAAGCGAACTACATGTTATCCTAATATAATTAGGTATTAAATTACTCGTCATCCATTTAGTTTATATAAAACAAGAAGAATGAAATATCGTAATTGTATGTAATCAAAAAAAAAAGGAAATGGAATATTGTAATTATAACTATATTGGGATAAAATCTGAAACAAAGGAAGTGAAATAATTTTTATTATAGTTTCCAATTGAATAGTTTAGTAGTTTTTTCTATAAAGTTTAATATTAATTTTAAAATTTATTATACAGTAAATAACCTTAATTTTAGACTTAGCAAAAGCAGCTTAGGAGTTAAATAAGAGTATTAATATAAAGCTTGAGTTTGATTCAATAAATCAAGTACTCTATATACTGATACAGCTTTTTTATGTAAATATCGGTACATATAATTCGTTAGCAAATTATAATGTAGGCCAAAATCTCGGCCAACCAATAATAATTTCAAAACTCATATGATCATAAATTTACAGTGCTAGGCAAAATTAAGTATCAATAATTCAATATATCGATATATGTTGTTATACATTACTATAAAAGAACAAAAGAATTGTATCGATATATATTATATCTTAAATTATATATAATATCAGGTTTTTTATTAGTTGTAAATGGAATAAAGGAAATCCATCAGTATATATCATTTTAATCATAAATAAAATTTGTTTGATTATTTGAATTCTACCATTTTATGAACCAAAATACCCAATCTCTCGTAATTTGAACAAACTTTTTTTTTTAATAATGGAAAATGGATATAATATATTTGGTTGGATCAACATCTTCAACTGCGCTTTTGTTACTTACTAGGCGTAAGGTTAAAATAAGCCACCGATTACCTGATGAGAAATATAAAAAGGTTAGTACCTATCCTTTGTTATTTATTATTTATTTATTTTTTCTTCTAATTATTTCAACTTGAAAATGAGTGAAGTACAACAATGTCAAGGAGCTGGCTGTACAAAAGAAGCAAAATTACAATGTCCAACATGTTTAAAACTAAATATTTCAGGGTCTTTCTTTTGTTCACAGGATTGCTTCAAGAAAAATTGGGTACGCATATTGTGAATTGTTGTTAAATCTTGTAATAGTATTGACGCGAATTATTTTTCAGCTTACACATAAATCGGTACATCAAACTTTATATATACCTAATTTTCCATATACTGGAACTTTACGTGCATTATACCCTTTATCTCCAAGAAGACAAGTTCCTCCACGTATAGAAAGACCGGATTATGCCGATCATCCCCAAGGTTTTTGCTCTCTTTCAACGTATAGTTATTTATTTATTAAGAGAAATATTTAAACTTTTTGTCCTTTATAAATATTACAGGCATTTCAAAGTCTGAAAAGACTGCAAAGGCTAATGCATTCATAAAAGTGTTGAATAAAGAAGAAATTGAAGAAGTACGAACAGTTTGCAAGGTTAGAAATATTTAACCACTTATTATAATTATTCTTGTTATGCTTCTGCAACATTAATCTTTCTTGGATTATTAGCTTGCACGCGAAGTTTTAGATATTGGTGCCGCTACAGTAAAACCTGGCGTAACTACCGACGAGATTGATCGAGTTATTCATGAAGCTACTATCGAGCGTGACTCGTATCCGTCGCCTTTGAATTACTATGAATTTCCGAAATCCGTTTGCACGTAATAATAAATTTAAGTCACGTGATTTATTTATATTGTTTTGTTTTAACATAATATTTCACTTCAGTTCAGTGAATGAAGGTACGCAAAAATCGTGAAACAATTCATCGTAACACGGCTGACGTCATATTAAATAATTACTAGTTATTTGTCATGGAATTCCGGATCGGCGAGAACTAGTGGAGGGAGATATTGTTAATCTGGATGTGTCTTTATATCATAAAGGATTTCATGGAGATTTAAATGAAACTTATCCGGTTGGAATTATTGATGAAGAAAGTATAAAGTTGATCAAGACTGCAAAAGATTGTTTAGATAAAGCTATCGATTGTGTGAAACCAGGATTTTTGTATCGTGATCTTGGAGCAGTTATTGAAAAAAATGCCAAGGCGAATAATTGCTCTGTTGTCCGTACTTATTGTGGCCATGGCATTCATAGGTGTGACAACATCACAGAATTTTTATTTTTAGTTAGTTATAATATTATAGTTGTTCTAACCCATTTTTAAAATAGATTATTTCACTGTGCACCAAATGTTCCTCATTATGCGAGTAAGTTTCAATTTCTTTTATAAATATATGAAATGTATAGAATGTATAGAATGTATATTTAATAATTTTAATTTTAATTATAGAAAATAAAGCCATCGGAACGATGAAACCTGGACACTGTTTTACTATCGAGCCAATGATAAATCTTGGTGCGTAATATTAACAAAATATAATTACATTATTATTCATTTATTGACATCGTATGCTTTTATTATAGGTACACATCATGACAGACATTGGCCAGATAATTGGACAGCAGTAACTGAAGATGGAAAACGCAGTGCACAATTTGAGCACACTTTATTAGTAACAGAAACGGGAGTTGAAATTTTAACGGCTGGTAAAAATGAAAGACGATTTGTTCCTGATCCGAATACGGTGTCAAATAATACAGGAATTAAAAGTTTATAGAGAAATGCATCATTCTATTTATTAATAAGCTATTGTTGAAAAATTAATGCTTTTAATAGATAAACAAAGTACATTTTTCCTGGTAATAAAATTGAATATGATTCATGTTTGAAAGATAAAGGATTAGCGTTTTCTAAATTTTTGAATGAATTGGAATAAATTCCCTTATAAGTCAACATGACAATAATATACACAATTTTTTTTACTTTAAACTGAACATGATTAGTTTATTATTAATATTGAATTATTCCTTATAATAATATTGGCCCACATAAAAATTTTATTGCATTATTAATTGTTATATTTGTTTAGATACAGATAAATAAATCAATTAATATTAATAAAATATTCTACTCTGTATTTCTGCTTTAATAATTAACTTTTTTTTTGTAACTTTTGTTATTCTAATTATTTTGAATATGTATTAGTCTGTAGTGAATAAATTAGTAAATAAATTACAAGTATTTATAAACTTTTTCTTTTTTTTTTAATAAAATTAAATATTTAGTATTATATATATATTTTTATTTATTCTAATATTATTTGTAAATTTATATAGTAAGGTTAGATCAATTAAAAAGATTGTTTAATATAACATATAAAGTTCAAAAGATAAGGAGGAGGGATAGATCTAGCCTAGCGTTACCCCAAAAAAAAGCACTGGTCACGTGACCATGTAAAAAATCATCACATCCGTCACGCCCCTCAGTGTTTTCATTGTTTATATTTATCTGAGGGACAGTTTTTTCGAGTTGATAAAAACTTATTCGTCACTCATTATTTGTCACCGACTGTTCACGTGATAGTGCATAATTCCGCATAATGCCGGCCACCAGTGCTTTTTTTTGGGGGTAACGCTAGGGTAGTTGAAGGGATAGCTTGAACAAAGAATTTTAATTGGCTGAAATATAATAATATGATAACTCTTGAACAGTCACATGATTTTTTACAATTTTATCCAATTAAATTTATCAATAGGTGTTGTTCAAAAACTATTTTAAAGACAAAAAAAGTATGTTAACAAACTATTTGCTTAATCTGGCCTAAATATAATTATAACAAAAGTAATGATAGATTTAATTGTACTAATTATCAATTTTAAAAATTTTGCATTTATTTTTTAAAATATTTTTACTAAAACATATTTAAATATAGGTATAATATCTATTGAATTTTTATTTTTTATATCATTCCATATTTTAATAATAGAATTTTTCTAACTATTACTAGGAGGACTCCAAAAAATACATATGAAAGTTTGGCCTAAAATAAGCAACTTTTCAATAATAATGCTGGTCAAATCAAAACAAACAATAAAATTTAACTAAAAGGCAAGATTTTTATAAAAATTTTAGTTTTTTTTAAGTAAACTCAAATGTAACCTTTTTATGTATTTTTTGAATTAATCAATCAGTATTAAAAAAATATAGTACTGGTAAAAATTAATAATTCTGACCAATGGTAATGATCACTCCCAGTGATTTGAAGTAGAAACCTTGATAATATTTATATATAGCAAATTTTATCTGGAAAAACTATATATATAGACTTTTTTTAGAATTATTTGTTTTTACCTAATTTATCATTCTATATCTAAAAAAAAAAAAAAAATTAAAATACATTTTACAACATTTTTTTAATAATTAAATAAAAAATGTTATACGGTAATTTCAACATATTTTTAATATAAAATAAATTTTCTTTTTAAATAAATAGTTTTATATAAATATTATTAAATAAAAAATAATATGAAAATAACAAATAATTATTTATTTTTTCCATTTGAATAATTTGTTTCTTAAAAATTAACTACCCTATAAAAAAAAAGGAAAAATAAAAATAAGAGTAATTAACTATATATTTATCCTTTAACAATACCATAATTTACCCTAATTTTACAGCTTCTAGATATATATTCAGCAATATTAGTAATACCTTTTATTTTCTTTTTCTATTTAAGTCTATTACAATAAAATATTAATACAGTCAAATCCAAATTTAAGTTTTGATATTAACATTATTTTTTCCAATATTGTTTACCAAAGAGTCAGTTCAATTAGCTTATTAATTTTCAAATCTTTTAAGGTATTTATTACTATTACTTTAGGATTCATCAGAAATATATATAAAAGGATCAGGTTTAAGTTTGCATATTTTAAACTAAAAAAATCATGAAAATTTTTTCTTTTTAGATAATTTTTAATAATACCAATTAAAATTTTATTTCTTATTATAGTAACTAAAGATGGGTCCTCAATTGATTTCCAAAATCTGCAATATTGCGGATTTTGAAAATCAATTGCGCTTAGTAATCTGCAAACCCGCAAATAATCTGCAAATCCACAAATAATCCACAAATCTGCAAATAATTCACAAATCTGCAAATAATTCATAGTATTGCAAATAATCCGCAAACTTGCAAAAAATTTATAGTATCGCAAATAGTCTGCAAACCCACAAATAATTTATAGTATTGCACAGGTCGAAAAGTGAAAAATCAGGCATCAATCAGTCACCAATCGGTCACCAATCAGTCACCAATCAGCTACTTGATTGGTGCCCGATTGGTAACTGATTGATGCCTGATTTTTCACATTTTGACCTGTGTTGCAAATAATCCGCAAACCTGCAAATAGTCCACAAATTCGCAAATAGTTTATAGTATCGCAAATAGTCTGCAAACCCGCAAATAATTTATAGTATCGCAAATAATCTGCAAATCTGCAAATAATTTACAATATCGCAAATTTGCAAATAAGTGGACAAAATTGTCCACTTTTTAGTATATAAGACAAAATTGTCCACTTTTTAGTATATAAGACAAAATTGTCCACTTTAAATAAATTTGGTTATATTTAAGTGCAAAAATTAAATTAACATGATTCATGAGTTTACAAAATGGAAAAAATTGTCCACTTTTTAGTATATAAGACAAAATTGTTCACTTTAAATGAATTTGGTTATATTTAAGTACGAAGATTAAATTAACATGATTCATGAGTTTATAAAATGGACAAAATTGTCCACTTTTTATTATTTATCAAGTAGAGGATCATCATTTTATTATTTATATTTTATTAGTAATTACAAAATAAAATTGTTTTTATTACAATTTAGTATTACTAAA
>QZLH01000208.1:113048-127840 GCA_003833135.1 Oehlia diaphana | reverse complement strand
CAAATGGAAATTATATGCTTGTAATGAATAAATATGACATAAATTTAAGAGAATATTTACAACAAAATCATAATCAACTTACATGGAATGAAAGAATTAAAATTACTTTTTTAATAATTGATGCTCTTTATTACGTTCATAAAGAGAATTCAATTCATAGAGATTTACATTCTGGAAATATATTATATTCACAGTTTTATGATCAATGGGGAATTAGTGATCTTGGATTTTGTGGTCCTGCAGACAAACCATCAACTTGTATATATGGAAATCTTCCTTACATAGCTCCTGAAGTTATTATTGGAGGAGGTTATACTTTTAAATCTGATATTTATAGTATTGCAATGCTTATGTGGGAAATTTCATTTGGACAACCACCATTTATGGATTATGAAGATGAACATATTCTTGCGTATAATATTATTGATGGTATAAGACCAAAAATTATATCAGAAATTCCTTTGGAATATAAAAGTTTAATGGAACAATGTTGGGATGCTAATCCATTAAAAAGACCTGATGCTAATACACTATTGGAGAAGATGAGTGAAATTAAAACATATTATCAAAATAACCAAAATAAATTACCTCAATTAATAGCAAAAGTAGATAAAGAAAAAATTAACATGAATAGCAAATCATTTACAAGTAAAATTTATAAATTTGAAAACCTATCTGAACCAAAAAATGCAACAGAAGGTATAATTTTTTTCATATATATTATTAATTTAATCTTTTTTTAAACATTAAGTATTATTAATAATATCTTTTTTTTTATAAATAATAATAGAAGAACAAAAAGGTAATATAAAGATAATAATGCTTTAGTATAAGTTCCTTTATTAATTAATAAATAATTCAGATAATCTCTTTTTTTTTAAATAGCATTTTATATCAGTAGATCATTTGATTTTAGTATTTCTAGTAATAGTAAGTATTTATTAAAATTATGTTTGAATTTCATATTATAAAATATTAAATGATTCATTTTATTATAGCTAGTAATCTTAGTAAATTGAGTAATCAATATATACCAATTAGTTCCAATGGTAATTTATTCTTATTAGTGTTTTATAATGAATAAATAGTACTAATTTACTGTATATCTTAATTTTAGATAATGATAGTAAAGAATCACCCAGATTATCCAAAAAATTAAAAATAGAGAATGGTAAAGCCCTAAAATAATCAATTCTAATTTTCAGTTCTTATAATATTATTGTTGATGAGTATGTTAATATATTTGATTTATTGATAACAGTTGACGTTCAAAATGACTACAAGAGAGAATTCATGCAACGACGATCAAATATTGGTACTAATGGTAAGCCATATTTATTAAATTATTTATAATATAAATTAAGTCATTATTCTAATTTATTTTATTTTTACAGATGAAGTACAAAATAATCCAAGCCTTCATTCAGAACAAGATACTAAATCAGAAATTCTCAATGGTTTGTATTATTATTAGTAATTTTAACAATATGACATTAAAATAATAAATCACACTTATTTACTAATCTATCTATTTTATAGATGAATCTTAAATTAACAATTTAACAATTTGAATTCAAATTCATTTTTATTATTTATTTTACGTTGAATTATTTAAACACTAAGATTATAGAGTAATAGGAAGATTCTTAGTTTGTAATTTAAATAATTTAGCCATTCTTATTTTTTATAGGATTATTTAATTATTAAATAAAGAAATTATTTATTATTATAAATTTATAAATATTTATTACATCATTATAAAATATCATACACGAATGATATAATTTTGCAAAAATTTGTAAAATTTAAGTGAATAATAAGAAATATTATTTTAATTGAGAGATTATAACCTTTTATTCGATTATTATGTTAAATCGAAGATTTTTAATGTTATTATGTAATCTATAAATGACAATTATTCATTAGTCATTTTCAAATGGTTTTAGTATTATTTATTTCATATGAAAGCTGGGAATAATAAGTTTTTTATCCTTCGGGAAAAAAACCCTCGTGTTTCCTGAAATAAATAACCCAGGAGCGCGTCACTCATTAAATACTGTATGTAACATGTGATTGACTATTTTAAACTATTTAACTATTTTAAAATTAGAGATTTCTTGGCTATCTATATGAGACCGGGAAATAAATATCCCGGTTACTTATAAATTCAGCTAATCGCTCAAAATTTTCAAAAATTGGTATAAAGGAAATCATTAGTGACACTTAGTACAACAGGTTAATTTATATAACCATATTTAAATACAATATTTGATTAGATTTATATCCAGTTTCATGCTGTAATTTGGTAACCAATTTCAATCAAAACATTCATTTTGAGTAAGTTATTTAAATTTTAAGGTTGACATTATGAAAAATATTCAAGCACTGATAGTATTACATATAAAAGAATTTTATTGAGTGTTTCCTTATAAAATTAACTAATAAACATACTGTACATACTATTATTTCAACAGTAAAAATTTTCAAGAGTAATTTATTGTTATCAACCGTAAAAAATTCTTTTTACAGTAGATAAAAAACTTTATACAATATAAAGAGATCAAAAATATTATTAAGAGTAATATGCATAATATTCATTGTACATAGATATCAAGCATTGCATCCTCATTATAACTTAACAGGCTAGAAATAAGACTATTCCCATCTTAGTATAAGGAGAAGTGGAATTTTCTTTCTTATACAATAAAATAATCTGAGTATGTTTATTATCTAAGTGATTTCTATAGCAATAGGTGTGATTATTATTTAAACTCCATTCCTCTACTTATTTGATTTTAACAAATGTTAATAATATTTCCTAAAATAGCAAAAGGAAAGGAATTAAATCATGAAAACATTATATCAAAATGATAAATATTGACCATATGAATTAAAGGAAAGTAAAGCTAAATCAGAATTACTTTACACAATTGAACTAAAGGAATATTAATTCATAATATTAAACAGCTAATTTTAAGGATTACTTTAAAGAGATTGCTCATAAATCAACAATCACGTTATTAACTCATTATATTTAGAAAGGGAAATATATTGCATTATTTTTCAATATTTAATCTTTAAATGTGATAATATGGTAAAATTTTACGCAAGAATTATTATTATCTTCTGATTATTTGTTTTAAAGAAATAGTTTTTTTTTATATTTCATTGCAAAAGAAAAAAAATGACATAAATCATGTTAATTTTCAATTTTTATAAACTCATTATATCATAATAAATTTGTTATATCTGCTATTTTATGTTATTGGATTATTATGCAATCATCAAAATCGAATTTTAATTCACTTTTTTGAAACTATAAATTCGTCTCATTCAGTTAATCATTAATAATTTACCGTATACTAAAGTAATAAATCATTAATAAAGAAAAATTAATTTTTTTGCATTCAAAAAATCGACAAACATTGTAATTTAACGTAACACATCTTCAACATTTAATATATATATTTTAATATCATTGGAATTTATTGATACCATATTTGACTTATATTCAAAAATGTTTTAATATTGCTTTCTTATTCTCTTTTAGACATTGCATTTAGTTTCTTAGATTATTATATAATAGAAAACATAAGCGAATTATTAAAATTTTTACTAAATTGATGAGAAAAATTGACGTTTAATTTCATTTACCTCCAATAATATTTTATAATAATTGATTAAAGAACTTCTTGGCATAAGACTATATAGACCAGTTCTTTATCAATGTCGGTATTTCTCAATGTGTATATAATAATTATTTTGACAGGAAAATATTAGCAGATTTGATTTAAATGACATTAGACAATTTTTTCAATCTCTAATTTAATCATGAAATTTTATAGCTTTAAGTTACAAAATACTGTATCAAACTGCACAGAATACATTAATTGTATTGCATTAATATGTCTTATACAATTTAATAAACTCGAATATGTATCTTAAAATATATAACACATTACACATTTAAATCATAAATAATACTATATATAGAAATATATAAATCATCATATCTTTGAACTATAATATTATGTAATCTAAATTCATTTACTTCATCTTCTAAAGAAAACAACTCTCTATCCGTATCATTATATGGAATATATTCTGAAAAAGCTAAATATTTAACCCTTTCCTTCCTCATAATATATTCCTTTATGTAAAATAAAATACTATCATTTTGTATCATATTATTAATTATTAATTTCTTAATAAAAGTATTTTGAGAATTTTTTAAAAATATTTCAAAATCACTTGAATTAAATGAAAGTGATAAATGTAAATATTCTAATTTAGCAGGGAGAACTTGTCCTAAATTTTGTAATACAATTGAATCTAAGTCATCATAATAAATATCAATAGTAAGATAATTAATAGTTTGTTCAATATTTTTAATTAATAGATAAATATTAATGTCATCAGGATTTTCTGAAGTAAAACGTTTAATTTTTGTACAATATTTCATAATTAATTTAAGAAATTGTTGTCTTGATCCTTCATCCTCTTCACACTCTGATCCAAATTCAAAATTCTCTAAATAATCACCACATTTTTGTAATAGAAGTTGTAATGATTCAATATATAATCTTTCCTTAATACATAAAGATCTTAATTTAAAAGGCTTGATAACCTTAATAATTTGTTGAACAAAATCAGAATTCAAAGAATCACAATAAAGGATATGAATAGAATCTAAAACATCCAGTTGATCAAATACTTTTTTTAAAATAGTAATTATATTTTTAAAATCAATATTATCAAATATAATCGTATTTAAAGTATTTGAACAATTAGAATTTTTTAATGATAAAAATGGGTGATATAAAATATAATTATTAGTTCCAAATGAAATTATTTTAAGATTATGTTGTGAAATAATTATTTGTGATAAATATTTTTCAACTAATGAAAAATCATTAATACTAGATAAAGAAAAATGAAGTGTTGTGATTAAATTGCAATTAGAACATAAAAATTTTAAAAAGGGAATGATATTCGTGACATTTTGAGGGATCATCCCATGAAAAATACGTAATGTAAAATATTTAATATTGTAAGTAAAATGTGGATTTTGTAAAATCAATTCCATAATATTATTAAAACAAGTAAAATGAATATTCTTAAACATTATTAATCCAAAAGAATGTAAGCTTCCTTCATGT
The DNA here is from genome assembly GCA_003833135.1 of Oehlia diaphana. Taxonomy (NCBI): domain Eukaryota; kingdom Fungi; phylum Glomeromycota; class Glomeromycetes; order Glomerales; family Glomeraceae; genus Oehlia; species Oehlia diaphana. Next base: position 122,681 of record QZLH01000208.1, on the reverse strand, counting down.
TTAAAGAACACTTCAAATAATGATTTATAAACTAATTTCTCTAGATTCTTATGATTATTATCCGCTGAAGTAGCAACCCATTTTTCAACAGAAAAGTAAATTCTACTCATAGTTAAATATTTAATAAAATTAGGATAATTGAATAATGTATTTGTAGGTACTAAATTATTATTAATTCCATATTCATTAAGTTTTGCTTTACTATCTTCATTTAAAAAGTGTAAATAAATTTCAATACAACGATAATTTCGGTTAGGAATTGAAAATGGATTTTCCCATAATAATGGAATCGCTAAACGACACCAAAATCTATTAACTAAAATACATGAATGTAATGTTGAAGTATCTTTTCTAAAATGTTGTAAAATTTCATTTGTTAATTCGGGTAAATCTCCTGAAAATATTTTTGAACATGCCATGTTTTAGAAAGAAAAAGAAGTGGCTTTCATCCCACACCCACAATGGAACAAAATTTATTATTATTATTTTTTTTTGTAACCGTTCGTTGTACTACTTACTCCATGCAAATCGTTCCTTTGTTCGGATAATAAGCTCTCAAGTTCCTGCATGCCGATCTCTTGTTATCTATTCTCGGGTGGTCGATAATATTTTTTCATAATAAATATTTTGTAACTGGGTGAATTATAAAATGATTTCTTATTATTAAATTAGTCTATAATTCTTATGATATGATTTTGCAAATAATTATAGAATAATTTAATATATGTATTATTATAAATTAACTTACTAATTTCGAATCGCGAGATGATCTTCACATGGTATTCTCCTGAAATCTGAAATCTTGACGTAAACATTAAAATTATTTATCTGAATTAGAATAATTCACAATAAAACAGTATTAAAACAGTAGAAATATAGAACAATACCAGTTTGTATTCGGAGATGACTACTCAAATCTACTCATGATTATTGTATATATGTCACGTGATCTACACAATCGTCATTCGTCTAAAATATTCATAGTACAAAGGAAATATATTCACATTCTTCTCGTATTATATTACTCATTAATAATAACCTTTTAATAAAATATTTGGGAATTTTTTGAAATAATTTCAAATCGCTTGAGTTAATATTAAAATATTCAATATTTTTACTTAATAAATTCCTTAATACTTACTGAATTATTAGACACGCTACTATAGTACTATACCCATTATATTAGTTATTAATATATATCAAAAAATAAATTCTTATTGCAATAAGTGAAAAACAATGTAAGATCATTGATGTTTCTCACATCACAAAGATACTAAAAAAAATTATAAATAATTTTTTTTAGGATTAGTTCATTGATATAGAACGGAGTCATAGAATGGAGGATTATGAAGCACATAATAAATTTAATATTTCAACATTTTATTTTGATAATGATTTTAATATATTTACCTCAGAAGGGGATAAATTTTGGAAAATCACAAAGATGGAACTCTTTCCGCCGACCATCATGTCCGTAATTTTTAGGACACAAAAAAAGGCGGAGAGTGTAAAAGTTCATAAAAAATTTTATTCCCTAATTTCGGTTGATTATTTTTTGGCGTTCGACCAAAAAACCCCCAAAAAAATATTGGACTATAAGTTCAGAAAATGGTTGCGTTGTACAAACTGATCAGTCCAATTAAAATTAACTTAATATAATCTTCAATTATATTAATTATATTTATTCATATAATGAAAAATATATAGAAGTGAAAAACAATGTAAGATCATTGATGTTTCTTAATTGGATATATATAAATTAAATAAATTCTATGTAAAAAACAGTTAATCTTATCAAACAAATATTGTAATCGTTTAATTTAAATAAATTTCCTTTATTATGGTCGAAATATTAAATTCGTGAATAAATTATAAAAACATTAAACAAATAACCTGATTTGAACTATTGATATTTTAATTATTAATAATGATAAATTATTTTGCTTTATTTCTTAATAATTCCAATCTTATATAGTGATGTAGTACACATACAAATTGCGTAAATAGTTACATATAAAAATCGTAAATAAAACTATACATAGAAGTATATAAATCAGAACATTTTTGAACTATAATATTATGTAATTTAAATTCATTTACTTCATCTTCTAAAGAAAACAATTCTCTATCCGTATCATCATTAGGATAATATTCTGAAAAAGCCAAATATTTAACCCTTTCCTTCCTCATAATATATTCCTTTATGTAAAATAATATACCTTCTCCTTCATTTTGCATCATATTACTAATTAATAATTTCTTAATAAAAGTATGTTGAGAATTTCTTAAAAATATTTCAAGATCACTTGAATTAAATGAAAGTGATAAACGTAAATAATCTAATTTAGAAGGAAGAACTTGTCCTAAATTTTGTAATACAATTGAGCTATATTCATCATGATAATTATTAATTGTAAGATAATTAATAGTATTTCCAATATTTTTAATTAATAAATAAATATTATTATCATCAGGCTTAGGTGAAATAAGACGTTTAATTTTGGTACAATATTTTATAACTAATTTAAGTAATTGTCGTCTTGATTCTTCATATTCTTCGCTTGTATATCCAAATTCGAAATTTTCTAAATAATCACCACATTTTTGTAATAGAAATTGTAATGATTCAATATGTAAGATTTCCTTCATAAATAAAGTTCTCAATTTAAAAGGTTTAGTAACCTTAATAATTTGTTGAACAAATTCAGAATTTAAAGAATTACAATTAACAATATGAATAGATTCTATAACATTCAATTGATCAAATACTTCTTGTAAAGTAATAATTATATTTTTAAAATCAATATTATCAAAAATAATTGTATTTAAAGTATTTGGACAATTAGAATTTCTTAATGATAAAAATGGTTTATATAAAATAACACTACAAGAACTAAATGAAATTATTTTGAGATTAAGTTGTGAAATAATTATTTGTGATAAACAATTTTCAATTAATGAAAAATCATTAATATTAGATAAAGCAAAATAAAAATAAAAATTAAGTGATGTAATTGAATTACAATTAGAATTTAAAAAATTTAATATAGGAATAATGTTCATAATATTTTGAAATGAAATATTACAGGTTTGAAATTTTAAATTTTTAATCTTGTATATAAATCCTGGATTTTGTAAAATCAATTCCATAGTATCATTAAAATTTCCAATATCTGAAAACATTGCAATTTCAAAAGAATGTAAAATTCCTCCATTTTCAATAAACACTTCAAATAATGATCTATAAACTAATTTTTCTAGATCCTCATGATTATTATCCACTAAAATATCAACCCACTCTTTAATAGAAAAATAAATGCTACTTATATTTAAAAATTTAATAAAACTAGGATAATTGAATAATGTATTTGAAGGTAATAAGTTATTAATAATAATACCATGTTCATTAAATTTTTCTTTACTACTTTCACTTAAATAGGATAAATAAATTTCAACATAACGATAATTTCGGTTAGGATTGAAAAAAGGATTTTCCCATAATAATGGAATCGCTAAACGACACCAAAATCTATTAACTAAAAGACACGAATATAATGTTGAAAAATCTTTTCTAAAATAGTGTATAATTTCATTTGTTACTTCGGGTAAATCTCCTGAAAATATTTTTGAACATGCCATGTTGGGAAAGAAAGAGAAGTGGGTTTCATTTTCAAAATAAAATTATTTTATTAATTTTATTAACGAACGTTGCACTACTCCATAAAAAGGCAACAACAAGAACTAAAAATACTATATGTAAATCGTTCCTTTTTTAGTTAATTTAGTAAATTTCGTGTATCAAATCACGTGACTTAGACAAAATTAGATGATCGTTAAAATGATCACGTGATCATAGACGAAATAATTTTTTGCACATGCATATTGTATGAGTGTATGACTCCCGTCATTGTCCAAATTTAAAATGAAAATAAATAAAATAAAATCGCATGCAATGATGGGAATTGACTCAAATGGCTAGTCATTTACATCATGTATTTTATAATTCTGACCAAAATTATACACGATCCTATTATTACTTGGCCATTTATTGAGGTAAATAAAAATCAAATAATCAATTATAAACAGTGACTTTCCGAGTGTTAATTGCGGACTTACTTCCATTGTAAGGAAAATAATATCAAATCTTTATATAATTCCGTAAGGTTGTCATTAGAAATATTAAAAAATTCCATATTTTATTTATTTTTGAGGCTATACATTTTGGTATCCGGACTTTTCGCCGAAGTCCATTTCACCGAAACTATTTCGTCGAAGCCATTTCGCCGAATGGACATTTCGCCGAAAAATTATTTATTCCATTTGGTTATTTTATTGTAAATACATAAAAGAAATGTTTTCTAGAATTAGCTGATTTTTATTAAATTTATCTCGTTGTTTATAATATATTAATAGTCTTTTTTTTTTTACTTACTTTTTCGTGAATAAATAAATGTTTTCAGGAAAATAAGTCATTATTTATTTCTTAACAATTAATATCAGTTACTTGAATGTTAAAGTGATAATATCCTGAAAAAAAAAAAAAATAATTCAATTTTCATTTTCATTATGCGATGAATATTTTTTTATTAAAATGTTAATCGCTACCATTTTTAACGAAACGGAATGGACGATTCGGTGAAATGAATTCGGAAAATGCACTTTCGGCGAAACGTTCTTTCGGTAAACGTGAAATATCCCTTTGGTGAATGGTTTCGGCGAAATGGGTTTCGGTGAGATGGATTTCGGCGAAATATATCGCAACCATAAATTTTAGTCAAAGTTGAAGTATCGGCGCTAAAAAATTATTATTATTTTTTTTTTTTTTAAGTACCAGAAAGAAAATTTATAGTTAAATTTTTTCCCATAATTACAGTATTATTACAAAGATGTATAGTACATTTATCCTGGCCAATGTATTGTATAAATAATTTTTTTTTGTTCACTAAGTGATGAATGAGCGTAAAGTAAACCATACCTTCTATAGTGTTTTGCGCGAAATTAAATTAAGATCCAAGCTACTCACAAGAAGTCCGTAACCGTACTGTAAAGCTTCTGGAAAATAAGAAGATTAATGTTCTATGAGTGCTCCAAATGTTTCATGTATCCTTTGAAGCGTTTGTCTGCTGGATCAGTTTCTCTACAATGGTTATTTTTTATCAGATTCTTGTACCCCTTGAAGTGTTTCGTCTCGACTCGTATCATGAAATAGATATAACTCGCCGGAAAAACTTTAATAAATGGTCTGATTCTGGAGCTATATACTTTCCTTTAACCTATTCACTGTACAATTAACTTCATCTGAATATAAATTTTTTCTCATCTGATCTTCTTTTTTTAGATTGATATCAAAAATATTAATAGAAAGTTGACCAAATGAAAAACCCTTGGGTGAAGTGAGAAAGCGACTACGAATTTAGGTATCAATTGCATCTTATTCCTGATACTAAATGTTGCTTTCAAAAATCGAATTTCTTACTTGTCATACTAACATACTGTATATAGTAATATTTTAACTGGATTTAACAGAAATTTGCAAGTCAATTAAAGAATTGGAAACAATTTTTTTTAGAAAACTAACAATAAAAAGGAATTCGTTTCAGGGTATTGTAATGACTTCAAATGACTAAATTATAAGCCATTTTCGTTCAGCTTTGGCTTCTCTACGAGATGATACCAGTTAGTTATTAAATGCACTGATAATCATTAATATAATTATTTAATTCTAATTATGGCCATTTCTCACTATAGTAGTATTTAAGAGTCAACAAATATTATTTTCTGACGAATAAGTTTGTATACTTACATCTTTTCTTTAAATATATACTGTAATTCACTTATTTTTATTTAATTGTAAGCATGGAACATGTATACTTCAAAACAATTCTGAAATTATACACAAGGAAGAATTTTATGACAAATACTGTCCAAAGGCAATAGTTGTGCTTATAAAAGAAGTATTATCGGATTATAATTTGTCAGAAATAAATAAATTCTTTCAACTTGCGTCCCCGGTTAACTTCCTCAGCGTAACCGTGAAAAAATGCCACGAGTTCACGTGATTTTTCACCACCAGTGACCAGTGTCACACCCTACCGTGTTTCATGCTGAAAACGGTCAACAAAATCAAAGAGGTCGTTCTTCTTTCTTTATTAGTATCAAGACCATTACATCTATATAAAAAAAAAATTGTGAGACGTTTAGAATAGTCTCCATAATAAATATGTGTCACCTCACTATCTAAACAAATAAATCTTTTTCGGTCTTTTATTTAGACCAAATTTTTTTTTTAAAAATAAATATTATTATTTCAGTCTCTTTTTGGTCTCTTTTTAAACTAATTTTTTTTATATTTATTAATTTTTTTTTTTTTTTTTGGTCACTTTTTGGATCGAAATTTTTTTTTTTTTCTTTTAATATTGGACTCTTTTTGACTGAAAAAAAAAAATTTCTTTTTAAGTCTTTTTTTTGGATGAATTTTTTTTTTCAATTTTTTCAGTTTTTTAAAACTCATATTTTAATAATCTTTTCTTTCTATTTTTCTTAAAACTGAATTTTTAAGATTTTTCGCTCCGGTTTTTTAAAACTGATTTATATAACTTATGTTAATAAAATAGTAAATAAAAAAAATTACGTAAAAAGAATATTAACTTATAGTATATACTGTATGTATAAATATAGTATTATTTATTCCATCTTTAGAGTTTCGGGAAATGAACCAGTCTGGAAATGGTCAATCGGAAAATTGACTTCAGGAAAATGACACGATCAGATCAATTGGTTGATGCGCCTTTTTCCGATTTTCATTTTTTAATTTATTCTTTCTGGATCGTCAATCTAATAATCAAAATAAATACATTTTTATTTTTATTTGAAACAAATATATCTTGTGCGATTTTTTTTCTAGAATAAGTAAAGTACATATTTTAACTTAAAAATTATTAAAGCATGCCGACAAAAAAAAAAAAAATAAAATAAAATTAAGAAAATTAATTTGTTTACATAACTTTAGGATTACTAGTATCCATCCGTTATTTAACCTACTTTCGTCTTTTTAGTAAGCGTAATAAGGAGTGCTAAGTGTCATCATACACAGCTATTAGAAAGATATGTATGACTGAATTTTTACTAACAATGATATCATTGATGACTCATCGATCATCTGATTAATAAAATTACGTCACTATAGAATATCGTGAAAATCTATGATATCAATGAATATCCACAGAATAACTATTATTTTTGATTTTTTTAACCATTATATTTTTGAAATCTTAAAAGTTTTTGAAAAAAATATTTGAATATAAAAATTATTAAAAAAAAAGAAAAAAAAAAATATTAAAAAACATTGATCCAATTTTACCTGAATTTTCCTATCAAATATGGTGACATCGGGCGATATAGAAACTGGTATTACAAAAGAAGGATAACGAAAAACCATTACCTATGTAAGCATGTGCTAGTTGTGCTACCTTAAATTAATTGAGATACTTTATCAAATTTTTTTTTAAAGTAATATTATTATATTAGTGGAAATATTTTTTAGATTTTCAATTATTTTCAAAGTTATTTAGGATAAGAAATTCAGTGGAATTCTAATCTAATCAAAATTTTGGTTGAAGTTACTTTATTAGTTTTACATTATCAACTACATGTAATATAAGATCAGCATTTTATCTACAATCAATTTTTTTCGAGGGGTAAAATTAAATTAATTCCCAAAATAATTTACACTTTTTTATTAAAAGGGAAGGAAAGGTGCATACTTAATTTACCATCAGATAGTTTATTTTAATTAGTTACTTCCGATATATTCCTATTAAATAAAACATTGCTTGTGTATGTAGATGCATCTCATAATTCTCATATTCATTCTGAGTTCTTTCTAAACAGAGCTCTTTAAAGGATTAACAAATCTAATAAGACACGTTATTAAATTATATCTAAATGACATCTTAATATTCCCAAATTTATTTAGCACAAAATTAAAATCTGAATTCTGCTGATATAAATATAACCATAGTTCCCTCATACAAACAATTCATCAATCATGAAATATATCGTGTTTATTATTGTATTTCTTAATACGTTCTCCAATACCTTTGCTTGGAAATTTAAATATGATTGCACGGGTAAGCTATCTAAGAACCGTTTTTTATTCTGCACAAGATAACGTGATGTTAATAAATCATCTATTTTTTTTTTTACTTTAATGCTCTTTTATCGTAATAAAAAGATATGAGCATTTTAGACGTTAAATTTGTACCAAATAGTCAGATCGCAGTAACCGTACATGGTCCACAAAGAGTTTCAGATCCTGGTTATTTCCCTTGTTGTTTGCAACAGGGGCCAATGATCATTGGTAATTTTAAAATTTACACAAATAACCCAAATGACCCGCTTGCTACTATTTGGGAAGGCCGTCAATGGGTAAATGGTTACTCTGAGAATAATCTCGTAGATTCATTTGATTGCGTATATGGGCCACGACCGGATTGTGACAAAGCTTATCAAGGAGCAATTGATTACACGCGTACCTACAAATTTAATGCTTTTAGGTTCTCCCCTCCAGGAGAGAAAGTCACACTGTCAATGGATTTATATGCTCATTGTACTTTTGACTATAGTACGACTTGCTATCAAGGATGCACATTAAATTATATGATAGATTATAATCCACAAAAATAAATGGATTCTTTTATCTTTGTATTTGTAATTTGTTAACTCATAATATTATGTGCAAATATTATAAAATTCTTTTTCATTATTTTATTTATTTATTAATAATTTTCATTATTTTTTTTTTCAACAAATCTTGTTTATATCAAATGATAATATTATTTGAAAGTAAAACAGGGTAAATTTACTTTTATTAGCTGTTAGTATTTTATAATATATTATTATATCTATTATATTTTCATATTACAGTACATTATATATATCTACGAAATAAAAGTACGTAAAAAGTACTTATTTAAAGATTCAAGTAAAAAATTTTCAAAATTAATTATCGCATCTTTCTATGTTCTATTCATAAAAACTTAATAAATTAGATTCGATAAAAAAACATTTTTTTTTTTTCTTTTAACACTAAAAATATGTAATTTTTAGGAAATGCTAATTATAGGTCATAGGTCACTGCCGAATACTGCCCCTGTGATAAATTACGCTTGATTAGTGATGGGCAAAATATATGGACCCCATACACGGGTTCCGCTCAAAATCACGACGAACATATCACGTGACAAATATATGTAATTAGCACAGGACCCCGGATAATTATAATAAAGGTCATAGGCAAAAAAAGTATATAATTTTGCATTTTTAATGGAAAGGTCATATGAAAAAACGGGTATTTTAAGAAAAAGTTACATGCTAAAATAGAGTACCACCAAATTAGGCCACAGTAAAAAACGTATATAATTTTAGACAAAATTTTAAGGTCACATGTGATTTTTCTAATAAAAGCGTATATTTTGGGATTATCATATGCAGTGTTACATCAATTTTCAATATAAATAGCAAACGAGAAAAATCCATCTTTTATTGTGATAAATTTACCGCAATGTAATAAATTTAAATTTACTTTATATTTTCCATGATAAACTTACCAGGAATTCAACATGTTTTACCATT
>QZLH01000208.1:101587-111847 GCA_003833135.1 Oehlia diaphana | reverse complement strand
TAATACGTATAAAGGTCATATGATAAAAATGTATATCAAAACGGCAAAAATTATGTATATTTCATTGAATTTTTAATTAGTACTGCGGATGTGACCTCTATTATAATTATCCGGGGTCCTATTAGCACATTCTTGTACTGCGTAACATTGGAATCTAAAGTTTGGGATTTTGTACCAGATCCTTTGCACATGATTTGGATAATCTTTTTTGTTCCCTTTCCCTTATTTTCTTACTCTTTCCCCTTTCCCTCCCATTATTCCCCTACTTTTTTCCTTTTCCCTTCTTACTTTCCCTCTTTCCTTCCCTTATTCCATCACTTTTTCTCCTTTCTCTCCTTTCCCTTTCTTTTTCCTTTCCTTTCTCCCCTCCCTGATCGATGTTGCTGCACCTCAACGTTGGTGTTCAGGTGACAACAAGTTTTTTTAAAGACTTGGCTAAGTCAACAACAAATACTAACGGTTTGTTCACTTTTATTAAATATATATAACTATTAAATATAAAGTTTTTATTTAATTTCTCAACTATAATTATTTTTTTTGATTATTTGATTTTTAATTTTCACAAATGTATCTTATAACACGTTCCAAAGATTATTAATTAGTAGATTTAAAATTTATCGAGTAAGTCATCAATTTTAATTATATCTGAACTCATAAAAAAGGAAAAATAAATTTGAGAGCATGAGAATATTCTGATAAATAAGCAACGCCAAAATTCTGGCCGATTTCGTAAAGCTTTACGAAAATAAAAAACCCAAGTTAGAACGAGAATTTGACTGTATGAGTTAAGCTTATTTGTTCTTACAAAGTAATTGTCCAAATTTGTTAAATTTGTTCATTCGTTGTATTTTTCCCGTTATTATGAAGTTAAGCATCTCTGGCTCACATTATGCCCTTTTGGCCAGCATTATGTTGTTGGGATTGGAATCTATTTGACTAAAATCGATTTAATCGAAAATCGAATCGTATCTAATAGAATCGATTAATCGAATCTAAAAATCGAATCCCAATAAATCAATTTTTTTTATATTTTGGCGCAGCAAACACAATCTTGCTGTTTCTATAACCACGCCACAATGAAAAAAAATCTCAGAATTAACAAAAAAAAAATGAAAAAATTCAACAATTGTGATGCTTTTTGATTGGATATTGGACAATTAGACAATTGAGAAATTAATCAAACATTATCCAATCAAGTTAATTGTGGCTAATGTTTAATTGATTAAAAAAAAAATTTTTTATTACTTGATAATTCCGAGTTAAGGGGCCTGGATCATCTTTTCGCTTGAATTAATATAATTCTATAATGCGGGTCAAAAATGTCTATTACATATTTATACATATTTTTTTTATTATGATGATAACAAATTTTGACTTTGTATATAAATAATTATTTTAGCTAATAAATTTTCAGGGTTTTTATTCTGTGCAAAAATAAAATTATTTTATTTTTTAATCAAAAATTTTCAATCTTTACAATAAAGATTTACAGCCGTTTTCAAAATGGTTGATGCTATTTATTTATGATTAAATATTCGAATACCAATATTCGTCCGGTTTTCGTCCATTACTTGTCCGGGTTTCATCCGGTTATCATCCGGTTTTCGGTTTTTTATTTTTTTTTCGTCCAAACATAACGGCATCAACCATTTTGAAAACGGCGATAATATTTTAAATATTTTAGTAAAACCACCTAAAATTTTGATCGTCAAAAGCGTTGCATCACGAAAATGTTTAAAATATGATTTTTTGTAAAATTACTGAGAAACGATTAATCGATTCTTAAATCGATTCTCGTGTTTCGATTTTCGATTGAATCGATTTCAATTCCTACAGTATGTTGCCTTTTGCTTGCGATACTACAGTATGCTATGAAAAAAATATTCTTTAGCAGCGGCATAAATCGAATTGAGCAACTAAATTATTCGGTAAAGATCTGCCAGTTAAAGTTTCTTGGTTTATTCTAGAAAAATAGAAATGTTATTACTTTATTTCCAACTTAGAGATGATTCATTGTTATATTTTATTTAATTATTTTAAGATCATTTTATCCGGAGGTATAGGATTGATTATAATGAATTATCAAAGTAATCTCCATGTAAATAATAATACGCTGCTGGTATTTAAAACGATTGGCGAATTCTTTCATAAAATTTCTTGAAACTAAAAGTGTCCATCTCGTAGAAATGACTAATTAATCTTGAACATGGAGGAATAATAAACTAAGAATATCTACTCTTATGTGGACTAGAAATCTATTTTTATAACTTCAGACGCAATAATATCTTCGTCTTCGGAAATGATAGAGAATTGTTCAAATAATACATCGATATATACTAATGAAGTTGATTTATCTGATAGGATTTGTTAAGATTATAATTAAAAGGGCTTCTTATTTACATGTCCTAGATGTTGGAATTATAATACACAAACAGAAAGTGAATTACTATGTAAAAGATGCGAAAATGTTTTAGAATGAATGAATAATTTATATTATTTGTTAGATTATCAATTTTTTTAATCAAAATACTTATTAAATAAATAGCATATTAACACTTAAAATTAATATATTTTACAAATCATATGACGTTCACATAATATTTTGTAGTTTATAATGTATAATAAATTTGTAAGTATTTTTATTTAATAAATGAAAAAGTTCTAATACATATACAAAAAAAAAAAGAATTATTTAAATTACAAACTAAGAAACTACTACCTAATACTAATAATCTTAGTGTTTAAATAATTCAATATTTGACTGATATTCCTACCAATAAAATTTGTAAAAAAATAGTTTAAAATCCATCTAAAAAAAAAATAAATAAATAAATTAATTAATAAATAAAATAATTTTATTATTTTATTAAAGAATAGAAAGAATAGACGAACCATCAGGAATTTCAAATTCATCTTGTTCCTCTGAATGAAGATTTGGATTATTATATACTTCATCTTCATCTATAGAAACAAAGGTAAAAAACGTTAATTTATTATCTAAAAAAGGAACTCAATAGATAATTTGCTTACTTTCATTATTAAGATTTTGTGTTAGCACTGTTTTTTTATTATAGTCACTTTGATTATCTGTGATTATTAAAATCATTAAAACAATCAAATTTAATAAAATGTTATTTAATATTAAATTAAATTAGAATTAATTTATTAAATTTTTACTTGCCATTCTTTGAACTTATCCGCAATTTTTTAAATACTTTGGATAATTTTTTGCTACTATCTAAAATTTAAAATATACTAGTAAATTTTTTATATAATATTCATTTTATTCTTTTTTATAATTAATAATAAATTACCTTTGATAATATTACTTATTTTTGATGTATTCCGATTACTTGATTTGCCAAAATCATCAACTAAAAAATGAAACAATTATTAGTAAGTGATGCAAATATGTAATATAACATTAATGATTACTTACTATTATAAGGAACACTAAAATCATATGGTTTACTATGAAATGCTATTAATAAAAATGATTTTTTAATTAAATATTTTATAAAATAAAGCTAAAAAAAATCAATTTTATATTACATTCTTGTTCTTCTGTTATTTCACAAATTAGAAAAGATGATATTATTAAAAATAGAAACGAAAGTATTAAGTAGCAAATAATCATTAAAATAATTACTTTACCTTCTGTTGCATTTTTTGGTTCAGGTAGGTTTTCAAATTTATGAATTTTACTTGCAAATAGTTTAATATTATTATATGTTACATTATCCATTTTTACTTTTAGTTGAGGTAATTCATTTGGTTTATTTTGATAATATGACATAATTTCATTCATCTTATCTCTAAGTGTATAAATATCAGGTCTTTTTAATGGATCAGCATCCCAACATTGTTCCATTAAACTTTTATATTCTGAAGGAATTTCTGATATAATTTTTGGTCTCATACCATCAATAATATTAATTGCAAGATTAGAATCATGTTCATAATTTATAAATGGTGATTGTCCAGATGAAATTTCCCACATAAGCATTGCAATACTATAAATATCAGATTTAAAAGTATATTCTTTTCCATTAATAACTTCAGGAGCTATGTAAGGAAGATTTCCATATATGCATGTTGATGATTTATTTGCAGGACCACAAAATCCAAGATCACAAATATCCCAAGCATCATTAAGCACTGAATATAATATATTTCCAGAATGCAAATCTCTATGAATTGAATTCTCTTTATGAATCCAATAAATTGCATTAATTATTTCAAAAGTAATTCTAATTCTTTTTTTCCATTTAAGTTGATCATAATTTTGTTGTAAATATTCTCTTAAATTTACATCCCTTTTACTTATGACAAGCATATAATTTCCATTTAAAGGATTTTGTGTTAAACCAAAACATTGAACAATCTCTGCATATTTGTTACCTATTGTTAAATGTGATTTAGCCTATATATAGAAGTTGATTTTAAATTAGTTTCTTATAAATAAAGAAAATATCTTAAATTTTTTTAGATTGCAAACCTCTTCAAACCAACTTTGACTTGCACTTTCAACATTTTCTAATTGTTTAAGTATTACTTTATGAGTTCCAAATCTTATTAATTTTCGTTCACTAGAATCCCATTCATCATATCTTCCATCAATCCAATCTGATGTATAAATTTTAGAGAAACCACCTCTTGTTAGATATTCAACATTTTTTAAATTATTATATGGGATCCATTCAATAATAACATTTGGTCTAAGTGTTTCCATTTGACAATTTTTTATTAAATTATCAATATCATTATTTTCAGAAGTCCAGTTTGAAAAATTAATTTTTAAATAATTTTGAACACAATATTCACAATATAATGTAGCTAAACATTTTTGGTTACAATTTTCACAAATTCTTATTGTTCCTGAATTAAAATGAATTTTATCTCGATCATAATTTTTATTATTTAATCTTATTGCTTCAGTTTTTTCTTCTTCCGTAAGAGAATTATCAGCAAGAATTGTTTGTTGCATAAATTCGTATCCTTTGTGAATGTCATTGCGGGTATTATTATCAAGTAATGTAAATGCTCTAATAAGTGCAGCACGAACTATTTCTCTTCGAATAGTTGACATAATTATTATAAAGTGCGTTTAACAATTTGTTAGAAAAAGAAACAATCGAAAAAAATGGTGTAACCGTTAAACCAGCTGATTGACCTTTTATTATGTGACAGTTGTGATACCACATTAATTATTACTACACAAATAATGAAATGCTACAAATAAAGAAATATTCTTTTTAGGTAAACAGGCAAACGCCATTATTAATTTAGTAATTGTACAATATAAACCTCGTATAATTATAGAAATTATGAAGGAATTAACAGCTGTTATAGCCTGATATTGATAATGCAAAAAAAAAAATTAAAAAAATTTTGGATTTAATTATTTGAGAATTAATGTAAAATTTTACTTAATTGTGAAACGTATTTTAAAATAAAAGAATTAGAAATTCTTTTTTTTTTTTACCAAACCTTCATACAATATATAACATAATAAACTACAATATACTGAAATTATTTATTGAAGTTGTTATGGAATAAAAGTCTCATGAAATATTTATTGTACTGTGTAATAATAAAATTTTATTTAAAAGTTAACCTTACGATTTTTTTTTCGTTTTTTACCATAACAGATAAATAATTTTCAATGAAAAATAGCTGTTATAACGATTTTACTTATAAACTACAGGAATTTAGGCTTATATTGATTTATAATGAATTAATATGTCATTTTTTTATCAAGTTGTGATAAGGTATATCAGATATGATAGATACTATGATTACATGGAGCGCGCTAATTTATCTCAGCAAAATAAGTATTAATATTATCTGCTATTAGAGCTCAAACAAAGAATTATACGTTCGTTTATCAATACGTATGTATGAAACTTATATTTTTTATTTATTTAAAAACGAATTGTTATAGTATGAGATAAAATTCATAATTCTTAGACAAAATTGCAACTAAAATAATAATAATAACAAATGATGCAATTGGTAATAACAAATGAAATTATGTCATGTGATTTATAAATATTATATTTTTGTTAAGGGGTAAGGGATAAGCTTATATTTAAACTTGAATATTAAGTAATATGTGTAAGTTCCTAATCGAATAATAATAATAATAAATTAATTCTTTTCAAATAACAAAAATCAATTAACCCATTTTTATAAAAATTATTCAAACAACAATCAAAATTAATCAAACAATCATCACTGTCAAGCCAGTTACCATTGTTGCTTCTGAAATAATATTAATCCTACAAATTAATGTTCTATAATATTAAAAACTGATACCATGAAGTTATTTACATTGACTTAACGTTACAATGAAGATTTTACTACATTTCTTAGTTTAAATTTTTAAAGATTACTTTTTTTTTTTTACAATTAGTAACGCGTTTATTTAATTTTGTAACCTTAACAAAGATCAAGATTACAATAAATTTACAAAACACTTAGAAAGCTAAACATACAAGATAATTAACCCTCTAGTCTCTATAACTAAAGGCTGACTTACAAAAAATTATTAAAATTTTTAAAACTAAATTGTGTAAGATCTAAAACTTGTTTAACTGCGCTACTAACTAAACTAATTATTCGATGTTTTTGGGTTTTTAATATTTTCTAAATTCAAAATTAAAGGCTTTGCTATCTCAAAAAAAAAAATAATAATAATAATAATAATTATAACCACACGAAATCGAATTAAATTAAACTAAAAATAAAATTGCTAAAAATAAACTAAAATCAATACTAAAAAAAGAAAAAAAGCTTTAACTACACTGTTTTTAGGAAATACCATAAAATTACATCCAAAATTACTCTTTGTATGTTAACAGTCGGTCAAATCCAAGTGGAGTCTTCAGAATTCTTCTTTTTTAATTTGTTAAATTTGTGGGGACGAATTTGTTTATTCGCTATCCTTCGTCCCTGCGTCGTCATCCCTATAAAAAAAGTAGATACGTTTTTTATACTGAAAGATACGTTATGTGTACTGAGATATACGTCTAGATACGTCTAGATACGTTTTGAGATACGGAAAAATGCACAATTCCGTATATTGCAAGACACGTTTTGTATACGGAGACACTGAAAATACGTATCATGCGAGATACGGAATTGTGCATTTTTCCGTATCTCAAAACGTATCTAGACGTATCTAGACGTATCTCTCAGTATACAAAACGTATCTTTCAGTATAAAAAACGTATCTACTTTTTTTATAGGGCATGCATTTCTTATTTTTGTTAATTTCATTCTCGGTTTCTTCAGATTCTTCTTTTTCTTTTTCTTTCCTTTATTCATTGGCAAGCTTGATGTATTATTAACTTCGTCTAACCTATTACTAAAGTTATTATTCAAATTATCCAATACTTCATGTTCCTCTGCAGTCCTTAGTATTGTTGATAGGGGCTCGGATCGGGCATCGACAAATTTATCTTTGGATTTTGTTTGCATCGGTACCTTAAATCTATTCGCTCTTAATCTTTTCTTGTATAAACCATTTTCACCTATTAGTTCGTCTTGACTCTTCATCTTTAAACCTTCTCCTAAATTGTCTTCCATTGTGGACTTATATATTGCCTTCATTATATCATTTTCATTGTTAAAAATAAATTAAAATATATTTCACTTTGTTTATTTTAATTACTTTGGCAAAATGTCCATCTAATTCTCTATTGTAATCTTTGATTATCTCGTGTTCCTTCTTTTCTGACTCTTCTTAATCAAATTTTTTTTTATATGCTTGCCACTCATATCTTTTCTTTATCGCTGATGCATTTAGTTTTGCGTCAAACATCCTAAAAAAATAAGTCCGGTCATTTTTTGTTAACGCTATATTAGATCCTCTTTTTAGAAATAATTCCTCCATTTCCTTTGTCAAGCGGATCCCAGCTTTGACCGTCCTATATTTATAGTTCCATTTGACCTCCAGTCTCTCTATATATCCGACTTTTTTAACATCTCGTATATACATGTATCATGGTCTTTCCAGAATCAATTTTTAAGTCACGTGATCGTTCGGAAAAATGTTTTGCCATCGGAAATTGTTTTAACCTGAATTTCGGCAATTGTGTTGACGATCTTTTCTTTTTAGATTTTTTTTTTCCTATCGATTGTGGCTTTTTGTCTTACTTTTTTGTACTCGATGTTCTTTCCTTCTCTCGTTTTTCAAATTCTATCCCATCATTTTCCAGAGATTTTATTCGTTCTCTTTCACCTTTAAATCATTCTCTAATGCTCTTATCATTTCATCAGCTTTTTCTTTTCATCGTAAATCTTGTTTAATTCAAGAGTCTTATTTCCAAATTCTGTCATCAAATCCGTGTAAAGTTCTTCTTTTAGCTCTTTGTCTTGAAGTAACTTCCGCTTTTCTATTATCCACTCCTCAGTAATATTATCCCTGTCTTTCACTGACTCTTCCATTTTTGCTGCGGACACGTCTCTTGAAAATTTCTCACGACTTATTTCCTTTAATATCTCTTGAATTATTTGTCCACCAAGTTTTATGATAAAAATAACTAGTTTTATCGCTGTTCTATATGCTACTTTCTGACTATTCGGCCTAGGCTTGGTTGAAAAGAAGACGTCCAAATATTGACCCAGTTCCATATAGGGATTTTCGTCTAAGTGCGTCATTTCATATTCTGCTAGGTCGATAGTTTTCCCATTACTCATTTTTTCATAAAAATCGCCGAAATATTCTAGTTCGAAGCCTGCAAATCCTTTGTAATAACGCTCCATGTATCTGTCAAACTCTTTTCCATTTTTGTTTAATTTTGTATATGTATTATTATGTTGTTTTAATAAAAAATATAAAATTTCTTCCGTAAAAATTTTTGACCGAAAGAACGTCCCTCGAAGATTACTTTTCATGACAATGACTGTAAGAAAAGAATATTAATTTCAAATTATGCATGAAAGTGTAAATTTAAACCCTAAAAATGTACTAACCAAGAATATTAATTTATGCAGAGGTCGCATGAATATTATTACTAAAATAGATTAATACCAATCTTTAAATAATTTCTAAAAAAGGACATACCTAATACGGCCTGGATAATTTTGAAACAAAGCAATACAATGCATGGGAATGAAAAACAAATTACATAATAAGAAAACAATGTGAAGTATGTAATTTTCTAATTTCTACGATAATAATAGATATTTTAAATGCCTAAAATTTGTTTGTTTGATTTATTATAAATACACTTAGCTTCGCCTTGTAAAATCTCATCAAAAGAATAAGTTCAAAGAACAAAAAAAAATCAACTTGTCAAATTAATCAAAGAAATGAAAAAAAAATATTAAATTCTCAAAATTCTTTTCAAGTATAATCAAAAATGAATCCAAACTATTACCCCTAAACCAATTGTTATTATTGCTTCCGAAATAACATAAAAACCTAATAGTAATCCTACAAACTCATGTTCTATAATGTAAACGGAAAATTCTTTCAATGACTTAACGATTTTGGTTATTACATGACAAAACTTATGAAAATTTATTTTAACCAGGAAATTATACCTAATAACGTAACTACTATTCATTACAAAATGGCCTGGTGATATTATTTTTATTAAATTTCTTTATATTAACATGTACTATAAAAAATATATCTTTGTAATATAAAATTTTATTTGTAATTTTGAATATTTTTTATATTTGTTTATATTTTTATTTACTTGCTCATTAAAATAAAAATTTTTTTGATATTACATAAATTATAAATGATCTAAAATCATCTAATTATCATCCTTCTGTTACGCTTCATTTTTTGAAATCTTTCTTTCATTTAAAAAAAAAAAAAAAAAGTATTAATAATGCAGATGTTTCAGCTGCTATTAAAATTATAAGAAATAATGATTATAATATTATTCAAGATAATAATGAATATTTGAAGTATAGATTTGTATATTAAATTTTCTAACCAAATTCTTTGCAGAAATTTTCTAAATTGAAACCAAATCTTGACCAAATCGTGTGTTCATATTAAATTTAAAGTAAAGTTATAGTCATGACTCAGTTTCGACTAAATTATAATTCTTCAAGATGCAGTTACTGCATATTAAGACGATCGACAGTTTATTTATATCGATTTCATTTCGAAGCCATAAATAAATAGTAAATTTATATTATCGAAATTATAAATTAATATTATCGAAATTTTATCAAAATTTAATAAATTAGTAAATTAGTATTATCGAAATTAAATAAATTAATATTATTGATATT
>QZLH01000208.1:53160-87535 GCA_003833135.1 Oehlia diaphana | reverse complement strand
CCTCCTCCTCCTCCTCTCATCCTCTCAAAAAATTCCATAATATTTCCCGTTTCCTGAGATTTAATAATATCACATCATTCACTACACGTTTAATTAGATTTTATTGCACATCAATTTAAAATAGAAGCGTTATCATTTAACGAATCTTTAATTTCTGAAAATTTATTTAAATTTGAAGAAAATTTCTGAAAATTTATTCGAATTTGAAAAAATTACCCCCCCCCCCCTCCTTTTTCAAGTTAAATAGAAAATCAAATTGGCTAGGCCTTATTTATAATTTTTATTATATACCGTATTTTGCAATATATAAGCACCCCTTTTTAAACTTTATGCCGGCCAAGATCCTTAAAGTTACAATGGTCGGAAATGTCATAACTGATAATGAGATTATCTTTATCAGCGTTCTTCTTATGGCGACTAAGGCAAATACGTAACGTTATTTTTGCGTATTGTTCTTTTGCAAATTACAATGGTTGGAAATGTCATAATGAGATTAACTTTATCAGGTTTTTGTTATGGAGACTAAGACAAATACGCAATGTATGTTATTTTTGCGTATTGCTCTTCAAGAGGTGACCATGATTGGAAACGTAATAGCTGATAGAGATTATCACCATCAGCGTTCTTATTATGGCGTTTAAGACAAATACGCAACAGGGTGCTTACTAACAGCAAAATACGGTATGTTGTATAGACGATCTTTTATGATGGCGAAAAAGGTGTAAGATGAAAGAGATGAAGATCCACTTAAAAGATGAAGTTTGAAGATTGGATTTATCTTTCTGATGAAAGAAAAATTGAAAATATCGCGATGAAATTATGCACGTTCATGATTAGTTTTCTTTATGAAGCTTTTCCATCATAGTTGACAGATAAATATTTTATCGAACATTGTAAAAAACATGATGGATATTATTTAGTTTATCTTTATTTAAATCACACTCCTTCATTTATCAGAAATTTAATTATTGAACATTTATTAAGATCATTATTTGTTTTATTATTATTAGTATTATTTGTTGTTTTATACATGCGTAGCTAAATGTATGATTGACGCTGTAACCGTAGATTTTAAAATAATAATAATGATCGGTTCTTTTCTGATGATCAGAATAATCCGTTTTGCGTAATAACTCGCCATCCAGTGATCGTAGAAAGACACTTTTCTATACAGTAGATTAATGGGTTTCCGAACTCGTTAGGTATGTCTTTTATTATTATTATTTTTTTTATATGTTTTTGTTAATGTATAAATAATAATATTTTTTTTTTCTTATTTAGGGTAACGAAACCTTGTTGCGTCAATAACGTTACCCTGGCAGATCTTTCATTGACTTAATGAGTGACGTAGCTAAAGAAGAAAAAGTCTGCACTCATTATTGATGACACTAAGAAAATTAATTAATGGCTAAAGTAGTGCTAAAGTGGTAAATATTTTACATAATTCCATAATTCTTTCGTTATATCATATAGATTATCATTTTTCTAGTTTTTATTCCGAAGAAACACAGACACGTGATCATTTTTCTGAAAAATTTTTTATAAAGTTTGACTGAACAATAATAAATTAAATTGATTTCCAACTACCTTATTTTTTTTTTTTGAATAAAGTGTATAAAATGTTCAATTTTTTTTTCGTCCCGCATAGGACATTTTAATTTCTCAGTTTTAAATTTCCATATGTACAAGTAGTAGTTAGTGCATTAAATCCAATATAAATGTTTGAGAACATATTTTTGAAAACATATGATCAGCTTTCAAACGATAAATAATACAGTAAATGATTGTGGAAAAAGAAATATTTTTTTTTTATAATTATATTTTGATAAATTATTAAATTTTATATTAACAGCAGCAGGTAAATCAGGTCAGGTGACGAAAAATTTTTTTACTATGAACTTGTACAGTTGCACGCAGAGATTTTTTATATGAGAAGTACGCATAATTGACACCTGATATTGAAAATTCTGCAAAAATACGCAAATAAAATTTCAGACATTAAGTTATTAATTATTTTATCATGACTTCTATATTATTTATAAAACCAAATACTAATGTGAAAAAATAGAATTTATTCTAATTTACCATTTTTTTCAATAATATATTTTCTATAATTTCACTTTTTTAACCTTTAGAAATTTCTTTTAATTAAAACTAAATATTACAATGCGGTTAACGTACAGTAAATATATAAGATTAGCCAAATTTAGGCCAAAAATACGCAAACTAATTTTTACATATAAAAAATTTTGATAAAAAATACGCAATCTTGATGACCTAACTATGGATGAAAAATTCTTAGATTGTACGCAAATCAAAACTTTACTCTGTTTAATTTCACTATGATGGCAACGCATCTGTGTATCCTACCCCTGTATATATTTTTCCTGGTAAATCCATTCATTTATTTAAGATTTGGAGGCTGCATTTCAATTTTATCGAGTTTCGCGCGTAAAGTTTTTTATTTTATTTAAAAATTTAGACGAAGACGGGAGCTCAACGAGAACGTGAGTCAAACGAAATACAAAAATCGAAAACAAACTCAAACCAAACAATCCCCACTAGATACTGTATAATAAACAACACTAGGCATGTCCAGCATCGTCAAAAAAATTAACTAAATTAAAGGGCACCGAAAATAAAGCATAGAATTTAAAAAACAAATTATTATCAGAAAAAAAATGTATAAAACTATTATAGTGTAAAAAGCTAGTCCACCCACCAGAATGTAGGTAATTGGAAGTAACTAAAATCAGCCACAAAGGAATCGGAGGCCTAATCCTAATCGGATGGGACGAAATCATCAGTCCGGAAGAGCGTGGATCACGAGACGAAGGTACCGGATCGGTGACAGGCGGGGGAGGGTTCGATCCCACGTGAAGCCTCGGAGAGCCTTGAGAAGTCGTGGCATGAGGTGGATGTTATCGAGAAAAACGTTTAACATGACATTTTTTCTTTTTAATAATGCCTGTTTTGCGCTCCCAAGCACGGAGAGAGGAATTATGTTGAGGTCAAATATTTTGAACTTTTTTTATCAATTCAACAATGCCTGATAATACTACGAGTTAATTTCCTATTAAATGTGAATGAGTTGACTAAGTTATATAAGCTTTGAGGAATAAGTTGATGTAGTATAAGGTAAATCTCATGAGAATCACCAGACGTAAGAGGCACGTTATTGAAAAGGGAATAATTGTTAACACCATCAAGGATAAAAGAATTTTGTTTGTGAACTTTAGAGTCTATAAAAGAAATAAGATTATCCTTATGATTCTTAAAGGTATCATTAATAAAGGCCCTGTAAAAAAAGTCAATCCGTTTTTTTTATTCCATCTTTTTTCCGTAAAAGGCTCATATTTCCGGAATTAATAACTTTATATCACGGAATTTATCGAATTATTTGCATTTTCCATGAATGGATCCGTGAAAGGCTCATTTTCACGGAGTTTTTACAGAAATAACGGATAAAATTTTTTACAGGGAGGGTATAAGGTTCGCACAAAAGCCGAGATGGTTATTAGTGTCCGGGTGATCAGAACAGATGGACAAGGGATACCATTGGCCGGGTAGAGTTTAGAATAATGTTTAATGAGTACATCGCCGCATGGGAGAATGTGGTTGAGGCTTTTGATTTTAAAGGCTTGATATGCTGAATTACGTTCACTGCAGAGTTGACGTCAAAGTGTCGGAAAATAGGGACCAATGAAGAATTGTTGAGGAAGTAGTCGAAAATAAAACTATCAGTGACGATATGTGAAAATTTTCTAATGTCACGATCATAGGTCCAATGGAAACCCAAGTGGGCGTCATCAAGGATCCTGGAAAATTAGTTACGTTGATTTCAATAGGATCTAAAGAACGAGCTGTTTTAGCTAATTTGTCACAAAGGTCGTTAAATTGGTTGCCCGAGCCTTATGGAATATAATTTTCAAGTATTTTTTGGTTTCGCGCGTAAATTATGCAGTTAACAGTTAACTAGCCGTCAGGCGACGATCACGTGGAGGACAGAGAATTCACGTGATCGATTTTTTTTCATAGTGCGTAAACCTTCGCTTCGCTCCGAACAATGACGCAAATTAAGGGAATTTCTATCCTGTTGAAATTTGTCGCTAATTTATTAGATTTTTTTTTTTAAAAAAAACTTTTGCACTAGTAAAAGGCATCAGATGCGACAATCATTGCATTCAATCACAAAAATTGTAAGTGTTCATAAATGCATAATCACAAAGTTCGCTACCAAGTTAAGTGTGAAAAAATAGAATGTATGTATCTAAATATTCGTTAAATATTACAAAATTTTTTAACAAATATCTTATATTATATATGGACGTAACAATTAATTCGTCTTAATTAAAAACGATATACTATTTTCAATTTGCTATATTTAATCGGTCGAAACTTTCGTTTATTAATCGGTTAGAATATGAGATTATGAAAAAAAAAAAGGTAGCGCAGATTATAAAATTTTTTTGTTTGTAAATGTAAAATACTTAGAGAAAAACAATTTTCTAAAAATGCAATTAATTAATAAACCCGGTTTTTGCTCTATAGAAGTATGCGACTTCGATATTTTTGATTATACAAGTAATTAAAAATAGGAAAATGGGAAGGTCGGAGATTTGTTGTTTTATAATATCACAACGCACACAGTAGTCACAGTACGCAATTAATTTACCCGATTTCAAATGTTTACTTAAACATTATAAAATAGATATTTTTCTGTGACTGTAAGGATATCCTTTGGCAGCGGAGAAAGACAAAATTTACACAAACAAAAAAAAAGAGGACCAATATTACGTTAAAATTTAACCGTTATAAGATATTGAAAACATAATTGATATGAATGTTGCAATTATATTAATAACGAAAATGGGTTTATTTATGTTGTGTAATGGTCGAATGAAATAACCAATTATTTTAAATTCCTTAAAATTAAAATCCCTAAAAAATGTTTATATTTTAAGTGGACGTCTCATTCGTCTCAACGCCTCATTTTTTACATGCATAAAGTGAAAAATTACATAATTATTATAATCATTTTCAGTTATAAAATATGATTTGATCGACGAAAGTTACCCTTAAAGAGGTTAATTCATTATATTAAGATATTTGAAATATTTTAAATTTTTTTATGGTAATTTCCAAGTCCATTAATATAAATATATATTTAGGAATTTAACAAAACTCAATAATTTTAGAATATCAATGGGGAATGAGATTTTATTAAATATCCTATTTAGTCTCATTCAAATAAATATGTAAAATATACAAAGCAGATAAAGATCTGCAATTGTTTACTGAACTTTAAAGCATGGCGTCAATGTACACGGTACAAAAATAATTGGGTTCAAAAAACTTTTTTTTTTGCTTTTAAATAAGTTTAAATAAGGAAAATATTTTTTAAGCAACGTAATCTGCCTTTGTTCACTTTGTTATTTACTAATAATAAATAATTTATAAAAATAGTCATTCCCGTAAAAATTATATTTTTACTTTAATAGTAAATTAATTTTAAGCCCTTTTGAATAATCGAGGACCCCAAAATTTATGATATTTGTTTTATGCACTTTTTTAGTGGATGATGTCCTTTTCTTGTTTTTTTCTTTTTTAAAGTTCATTGATCATACCCTTTTTTTATTATTCATTCATGATGATATCAATTGTTTATGTAAATATAAATATTTAATTCAAATTCCTTTTTTGGTTTCTTTTACTAACAAATTATTAACTGAAATTTTTTTTTTTTTATCATTCAGTTATAAAGAAAATGGATCATCAAATTATGATCTTTGAGATTGTTTCAATGAATAAAACGGATTATTATAAATAATTGTGTATCAACTTTTTTTTTTTTTTCTCGAAAATTTTTTTTTTAAAATTTTTTCAATAAAAAGTGAATTTTTTTTAATTATTTCAAAATGTGTCGAATGTATCCTTCTTCTTCTTATTATCATTTAAATTCTAAATGTAAAATTCTTTCTCATAATTCGAAAATTGATCCTGAATCCGCAATTCTTTATGATTCTCCTATTATTAATAACGATAATAATAATATTTATGGATTATTCAATGATAAATATCCTCTTCATATAATTCCACATCCTAAGAAAGAGAATATGTTCATGAATAGAATATCATACGATGTAATGAGCGATGCTTATTATGAAAATGGAATTTTTAATAAAAAATATGTTGAATTTTGGGATCAGGGAGCGTTATATTACGAGAATTTGATTCATGCGACTCATTATTCTGATGATCGGTAAGTAAAAATTCGAATTAAAAATTTATTTAATAAAAAAAAAAAAAAAAATATTATATTTTAAAAAAAATATATTACCTGTATTTTAGGACATATTTAAGAGATACTACGGCGTTAATTCTGGAAAATTCCGAACTTTCAGCTTCAATTATTTATAAATTTGATTATTCTTCATATGAAAATTTGTCAATCACAAGGTTAAATTTAAAATTAAATTGTTATGATAATAATACAGGTTATCATTTAATAATTTCTATTTCGACATCCGATAATAAATCATCATCATTATCTAATAATAATCTTAAATGGAATATAATTAGAGAAACTTATATTAAGAATACAAATGAAAGGACAAATTTACCAAAAAATTTAACTCATTTTATAATAAAAAATAATAAAATTTTTTATATTAAGGCAGAAATTATTAAAAAAGATTATAAAAATTATCAAAGAAATTTACAATTATTTCCTTATATTAAAAATCATTTTGATGAATTTTCTATAAAAAAGAATTTTGGATTAGATGTTATAGTTGAATTATCATCATTATCATCATTATCATCATTATCATCATTATTATATAATTTTAATAATTATATGATAAAATCTGAAAGTTGTGATGGATTATTTAATGATAAATATAAATTTAATGTTTTACCAATTGAAAATATTAAAAATATTTATACTCATAGAATTTCATATAATGTCATTACAAATGCTTATTATGAAAATGGTAAAACGGATATTAAATACTTAAAAAGATGGGATCGTGGAACTTTTACAAATAAAAATATTTATTATTCTCTTGAAAATTCAACGAATATAGAAAAGTAAGTGACTGTATATATATTTTTTTTATTTTTTTTTTTATATATATATAAAATAATAACGTGTCATTATTTTTAATACTTATATATCTAGACACCTTGGCGTTGATAAAAAAAATCAATCTGCTCATATTACATGGAAATTTGATTATAGACCTGGAAATTTTTATATTAATTCTTTAAAACTTTTATTGAAATTTCATTATTCTTCAAAAATTCAATGGTTAATTAAATTATTACCTACAAGAAAAAATCCAATTTCTGAATTTAAACCAATCAATTTTCCTTTACAAGAAAATAATTTAAATTATATCTTAGATTTAACTGAAATTGTTAAAGATGAATATGGATTTATCTTAAAAGTAAAGATGATTGGTGGAAAAACTCATTTATTTAGAAAAGATGTAAATAAAAATGAAAATTCATTATTAAATGATAATTTTGATATGGATGTTGAAGTAAAATTAAGACCAAATATTATAATATGTGATGAATTTTTTAAGAAAAATATTACTAGTATGAATGAAAATAATTTCTTATTAAATGATAAAAATACGAGTGATTTCATTATTAGATTAGAAACAAATAATTATAAAAATATTTTAGAAAAAAATTTTTATCTTCATTCAAAAATTCTTATATCAAAATCTGATTATTTTAAAGCATTATTTAATTCACAAATGATTGAATCAAAAAATAGATTTCTTAATCTTAATGATGATATTTCTTTAAATATTTTTGAAAAATTAATTTTATATATTTATGATGATAATATTGAAAATTTAAATGATATTAATGATTGGATTGATTTATTATATGTTTCTTCTAGATTTTTAATACCTAAATTGGTTCAAATTTGTGAATTTTTTATTAGAAAATATGTTAATATTGATAATTTAGAAGAAATTAAATTAATTGCAAAGGAATGTAATGCTATACAATTAATTAGATATTGTGAAATGTATGAAATTAAAAAAATAGATCAAAAATAGAACAATTGTATAAAAAAAAAAAAAAAAGATTATAGAAATATGAATAAATTATATTAGTTTTATATTCGTAAATTTATTACGAAAAATATACGATGTTCGGTAGGTATATTAATTGCTGAAAATAAAACAATTTGAAAAAAATGCAAAATTTGCATTGGCGCCAAAGCCGTAGGTTTACTGCATCGCAAAGAATGTACCGCTCCATAGGTAACTAAAAGGCTGTGCATTATAGTTGTATCACGATTTTATTAAGTGATACATCATTCTTGATATTAGAGTTCTACTACTGCATAACAATTGATCTAAACATCACGGCAGATTTATGAAATACCCCAAAATTTGTCCGTCACACCAAATTTTTATTTAAGTCCCCAAATTTATTAATGAACAGTCAAAAATGAGCAAACGCCCAGAAACTTTTTTGTACCCCAAATCTCAATTTTTCCAGTGTTAACATTTTTTAGGGAAAATGATTAATTGATATCACGTTTCTGTAAGTGATACCAAATTTCATAAATTCGAGATCATGTTTAATAATACTACTTAATGGAAAGAACTGAAAGAAATAAACAAATAAAAAAAATTTATTTTTCGGTATTAAAAAAAAATCGGGTTTGAAAAAAACTGATTTAAAAATTTCAAACATCCTGTTACAGTTGATCGCGCAAAGATTTCATCTAACCAATTCAAAAGTTTTGCTATTGTTTAATCTATTATAAATATTCCGAGAAAACAAATGTATCAATAAATAAATCTAATTTTATTACGTCATTTTATATCATTCTCCTTATTCAATTATCATAATAAATAAGTACATTAGTACGAACTATCTATAAAGAGTATTTCAAATCTATACTATGTAAACAATCTCTAAAATCTGTCAAAATTAGATATGCGGATTGCGTAATTTGGGACTTTTAAGATTTTGAAATGGCTAAGAATCTAATGATGATTACATTATTAGTAAACTTAATGTGAAATGGTATGACTTAATGTAAATAATAAGCCTTCCTGTAATTAATAACCTTATATGTAATATTATGTATCATGGAATTTAACAAATTATTTTCATTTTCCCGTGAATGGATCCGTGAAAGGCTCAGTCTTTACAGAAATAACGGATAAAATTTTTTATAGGGCTTTAGAAATCATTTTTTTACCGTGTGCAAATCTATCTTTTCACACCTTTTTGACATGAGATCATTTGATATATAGATTCATGAGCAAGAGATAACGTATGGATATTAACTACCAAATTAGTCGAACTAATATACATTGTCAATTATGTCAATTCATGAATTTCAACTGTCAATCTAAGATACTATCTATAAATAGATTTCAATTCAAAATTCATTATTATCTATTCCTGGGCTATCATATGTTACTAATAATCCTTTCTTTATAATTATTAGATGATTTAATTATTTGTTCGAAATTTTTGGTTTAGTCTAAAAAAAAAAAAAAATGATGAATAGATTTACTAATATAATTAACAATTATCCATCGAATCTAAAAATCACTTTAACTTTCAGTATGATGTAATTATATAACAAAAAGTTTATAATAAAGATACTTTTTCTCAAATCTTTTTTTCTCACACTTTTGTTTCTCTATGAATTTTTACACTTTTTTTACATTTAAAAATTTTCTTCATAATTTTTTGTTGAAAAATTTTAATAAATTTTAATTTTTAAAAAAAATGCCAAAACGAAAATATGTTACTAGAAGTGTTACGAAAAATAAAGAATCTCAAGTATCAAATAACGACCAAGAAAGTCCAGATAAACCTAAAAAACTAAAATTTACCAAATCGGATATCAAAGAGTTAGATGACGATCAAGAAACAATATCGACTTCTTCTAAAACTATAACGGCGGAAGGTAATTATCCAAAAAATGTTTGTCACATTAAATATATAAAATCAACGTCTTATTATATCGCTTTCTTTGTTCTTATAGAGAAACCTCAAAGTAGTAGTAAAAGTAGTAAATCACCTTCTAAATATATTAAAACGTATAGTGGGAAATTACCAACTTGATAATCAATCACAAGATATTCATCACATACAATTACTATGATTTAACAGAACAGAATGAAAAAACAAGTTCTACCACGCCAATCTTAGAATCTTCTGATGAGCAACGTTCCGGGACTACGCCGATCTTACCATCTGATCAACGTTCCAGAAAAACTACCCCCGCAATTGATAATAATGATAATGATCGACGTTCTAGGTCTACGTCATCAGTTGATAATTTGGCAATTGATGATTCTCATAAATTGCCAGCTTATACTAGCAACGATAAAATTCTTAAAAATTATGAAAAAATTTTAATCAAACAAGTGAATCAGATTCGTGCGTTATATGACATACAGAAAGCGACGAACGAAAAAGTTACGTGGATTCAAAATCAAATAAAAGTAAAGAACAATAGACAAAAAAATATTGATCTAAGTGAAAAGGTTTTTGGAGTAAGTATAACATCGCATCGTTATATTACGATCTTTTCAATATGATTGCCATTGTTATTAGGATGGATATAATTTTGTATGCGCCGCGTTTTTCCCTGACAATATGTGGCCAACATTCGAAAATTTTAAGAATTCATTAGAGGGTTGGCTCGAAAAAAATCATACAAATTATATTAAAGAATTAGGTCAACGGGATTGGATAAATAATTTTTCTGGAAAACATTATTCTATGGTAATTATCGGTATGTTTAAAAGTATTTAATTATCGTTATATTTAATTTTAAATATTTATTTCTTTTATAGCTTTTACGAAGAATGAAAGATTTGAGAGGAATTGGAGTCTCGGCAGTAAAAAATGCCATCTCAAAGGAATTTAATTTGTCAGTAGTGGGCGGCAATAAACGAAAAAATTTAAAAGCCATTTCGGATTGGAAGAAGTCAAAACAAGTTGAAGATTGTTATTATAAGTTATATGATGATGAAGCCGCAATAGATAATATTGCTAAACGAGCTTTTCCTTCTACTACCGACGAATTAATGCTCCACCATAATTATGTTTACACCGCAGCGGTGGCTGACATTATTTTAAACCCAAATTATCCCGGTATTGAAGTTTCCAAAGGACCTTTGGAAAAACGATATAAAAAATTTAAGGTATAATCGGTTGAATTTTTATCGTTATTTAGCATTTTTATTAAAATTTATCAATTTAATATTTTAGGAGCTACTTGAAAATAAGGGAAGTTTTGAACTTAGTGATGCTAACGCAATATTGGAAAAGGAAAAGGAAACGCCGGAGTTTATAAAGAAGAAGCGGATTATTGATGATGAAGAAGAGGAAGAAGTGGAAGTGGAAGTGAAAGTGGAAGAAGCACCCGGTAATGATGACTACTTTGACTTTTTATTTGCTAGTGACTGGTAATTATTGGTTTAATTTATTCATTATTTCTGTAATTATTATGATGGTTGCGTTAACTACTAAATTATTATATATTTTTACAGATCACAATTTATCTCCTTAACGTTATATAGCGTTCTGTTTTTTTAAGTTGCGATACCGACAAGTAAAAAATTGATTCGGGTTTTTTATATTAACGATCAGGAGTTATGTTTAGAAGTTTCACGACTTTGTAAGTCTACAATTTAAGAAAGTGGGTCAACAATTAAAAGCTCAAAAGGAATTTCAACGACTATTAGACTTTGACCCTTAACTTCTGATTCTTCTAAAAAATCTCCCCTAATTGAACAAATTCCTATTATATAGAAAGGAAACATAAATACCCGATCATTTTTGTTTAAACTTTCCCTCCTCATTTCATTGTATAATAATTTTACAATTATTAGTTTTTTCTCTTCTATATGGCTTAACGTTATATAACGTTCTGTTAAACACTTAAACTTCCCCTCCTCTAATAATTTTACAATTATTAGTTTTTGCTCTTCTACGTTATATAACGTTCTGTTAAACACTTAAACTTCCCCTCCTCTAATAATTTTACAATTATTAATTTTTGCTTTTCTATATGGCTTAACGTTATATAACGTTCTGTTAAACACTTAAGCTTCCCCTCCTCTAATAATTTTACAATTATTAGTTTTTGCTCTTCTACGTTATACAACGTTCTGTTAAACACTTAAACTTCCCCTCCTCATTTCATCTTATAATAATCTTTAATTTAGTATTTTCTCTTTTATATGGCTCATCGTTATATAGCGTTTTGTTAACCTTCCCCCTTTATAATTGTTATTTTTTATATATTTTTTCAAATTTAAAGATCTCGATTTATGGAACTAATATAAATTTGTTTACATTAAAAAATTATAAATATTTCACGATATCTAACAATTGAATATTTCAGGTTATTATGCAGCCAAATAGGATCATGTTTTTTTATTTAGATATTTTTGACGCATTACGTCATATAGATTAATTGTCACATGTTTTACTATGGTGATATTTCAACCCCTACCCGGTAGCTGTTATATATATCAATAAATACGATATATATTATGTGACATTTTCATCAATATATATCCCCAAAAAAATTTCCCGATGAACCACTAATAATATAATAATACAATTATTATATTGTAATTAATTTAATTATAATAGATACACCCATTGGTTTCAGTTTTCTAATCATTCTTGTACATTACCATAATAATAATATATTTACAGTCTTGAACATCAATTAGATAAAGAAAAAAAATCCTTATTGATTTTGTGTTTTAAAATTCTTTGTGAAATATAAAAATTTAAATAAATATAAAAATTTCTACTTATAAAGTATGAGAATTAGGAAGATTTTATTGATGGGTTTAAAGATATGTAAGTCGGTTAGTCGATACTTTTATGAGTGATGCTTATTTAAAGGATAAGCTAAAAAAGTCTGTCGGTAGTTAAAATCGTGTACGTGACGTTAGTCTCCATGGTTATTTCACGGATCAACCCCGATCCAATTATTGTCAATGATAATTGAAAATTCACTAAATTTAATAGTTGATTAAATATCACGCAATCAAATGTATTTATTAAATATTTATATTTTGAATAGTTATTGTCTAATTTCCTTTTTTAGCTACTTGAAATACTTCGTAATCTTCTATTACAATAGTTTCTGGAATACCTATATTAGGATACCAATCTCTATTATTATAATTATAATACAAATTATTGGAATTAGGAAAGTTTAAATTACCCATATCTGGTCCATAATTATTATTACAATAAACAGCATAACGTGAATCATTTACATAACCGAATTTTGCAGTAGAAATATTTTGACCATCTATAAAATTAAATAAAAAACTTTCTGAAGTATTTTTATAACCACAGTTTCCACCCCAATCAAGCGGATTGTACCCTCCTATTAATTGTGCTGAACCTTGAATTTTTGCTACCCAAATAGTAGCTCCCTTATTGTCTGAATTTCTATGAAAAGAATTAGCATCAAATCCGTCTTGACTCGCACGATATAATAATTTAAAATTGTAAGGAAGAATTCTTTTATTATAATGTGAATAATCTTTGTTATCAATCCATGAAGCGAAAAGAAGGATATGATCTAATTCGATTAAGGTTGAGTCAAGTTTTAAATAAGATTTTCTTGAAGGTATTACATTAGATTTGGGCTTTATATTAGGAACTATGTAAAATTCCAAAAGATCATAAATTAAATTTTGAGGTAAGATTTCTTTATAATTATAAACTTTGTAAAAGAAATCTTCAGGTTCAATATCATAAAATCTAATTAATGGAATAAATCTATTTAATGACATTTCAATATTTGTGATGTCCTCTTTGCTCCATTTTGTTGGATCGTTTGTCATATCTTGTTGAGCGAAAGACCATTTTAATAAACTCTCCCAAATTTCAACTTCATCCATATATAAATCATCTTGTTTTATCAATAATTCTAATAATGGAGCCTTTAAATTAATAAATTTATCTGAATTAACTAAAACTTTGGGATTCGCACAAATTTTCTTGATAAAAAAATTCCATAAATCCGTGAATGTTTCATGATGATAAACAATTTCAAGAATAACGGTTTGATTTTGGTATAAAAATTCCGTTTGATGCTTAATCAAATATTCTTGAATATAAGAAATTAATGGTTCAATATTAAGTTCATCAACTGCTATCAACAGTTTCAATGTGTCAGGTCCTTGTAAATTCTTTAATTCAATATTACCACAATAGATAAACCTTAAAAAATAATAATATTTTTTAGATATATATTATTTTCTTTTAAAAAGAATGAAAATATTTTTTTTTTTTATTATAAAATGTTATATATTATTACCTGAGAATAATACTCAATAATTTCGCTTCAATATTCGGTTTTCTTAAAATAAAATTTCCATCTTTTTTCTCGGCCCATTCATTAGAAAACGCAGTACGAAAATATTGTGATCTAACGCATAAAATATTTGAATGAGCATGTATTTCTTTAACATTCGGTTCTTCTCCAGCATAAATGATAACATCATATCCTAATTCTGTTTCAAAAAGTTTCTCGTAATCATTGGATAAACATGTCCAAAATTTTGAAGACATAGTTGTTATTCTTTAAAGAAGTACCAAGTGTGATGATGATCATGTTTCAAAGCAAGTATTTAATATAATAGGATCTGCAGGCAATTATTGCCATATTACTTAATTTGTGATTATTCTAGTAGTACATAGTCATGTTTTTTTAGTATAGTTGAATGGAGTCGATCAAAATTGTTAAATTTTTCATTTGTATTATGCAATATTACGTTTTTTAATTTTATTTAATTAAAGATTCCCGATTTATATCGATCATCAGCAAAAATTGTTATTGATTCTCGGAGAGCGACCCTTTTTTTTCAAAAATGTATTATGAGTCAAATTAATTCAATTTTAATATTGCTAAAATTATTATAACCGGAATAAATTGGTAAACAAAAATCAGCCATAAATCATATATTATTACTAAGCATGCATATCTATTAATTACCTGTTTCTGGGAAATCCTTTGAGGTAACAAATCCTCAGCCATATTATTCGATTTGTATAATTCATCGATAAAGTAAGTTCTGTTTATTTTTTGTAAACCAATGCACGACCTATAACTTTGCTGCAACCAATCAAATTTAAAATATTAATGGGATGTATTTACTGTACATCCTTATTAGTAGAATGGAAATTAATGACATAAACTGGTAAAGTGTAATAAATCGGGTGAAAAATATTATCTTACCTCAAGAAAATAATTAACTATTACAGAACACGAGACTCAATCGGCATAAGTTTTGATTTCTTCGTTTTGTTTCTTACAATTTTCCTACTTCTTTTCACATTTTTTTTTTTTGAAAAAAATGTTTCTATTTATTAGCAATGTTTCTATTTAAAAACGAAAATTCATTATGCAATTAATCAGTTTGCAAGTCTAGAAGTAGTTTCATTGCAAAAGCAGATCAAAAACGATCTTCAACTTTCAACTCGCACGTCTTTATTTCTGATGATCCACGACGTATTTGGCTAAACTTAGTCCGACTTGATTTATTGAAGAAGATAATTGACGTGGTTAACATGTGAAATGTGTATCACAATTAAATAATCTGTAGGTGAATTGTACTAGTAGGCTGAATCAAGGAATTAGACAGTTGTAGCAACAAGTACATTCCGAAAGTCTGAGAAAACAAGGAAGGTACCAGGGTACGTCGGAACTCATATTGTATAGTAATATATAGAACGTATGTACAGTACAGTACAGTCCAAGTATTTCTGTAATAGTTTGTGTATTTTCATAAATTACTCTTAACGTTTAATTAATTATTTATTCAATAATATTGAAATTTTATTACGCTAACCAATTATATTATTATAGGAATCGGAAATTGTATAGAAATAAATATCTTGGTCTTTACTGCATTAATGAAGGTTTGATTGTATATGTTACATATACAATATTTCAAAACATAGTTGAATTTGAGACATACTGTAATAATTAATATTTCTGCAATTTATTATTCCGCATTTTTTCTATACATAATTGGATACTATTATAATGTGTGATCTAGATACTTATTTCGGACGCTTAATTACGTAAAATAATTTATGAATTATAAAATATTGGACTTTAATTAAATTTATATTCCATTTTTTATTGCCATATTCACATTAGAAAACGCAGTATAGAAGATTGAGCATGAATCTCTTTAAATTATTGGGTAACATTTCCGAAACGGCAATATTTTTTAAGAAGCGATATCATAATTTATTCGCAAAGTTTTGTTATTTATTGTAAATTTCGCAGTTATGATTAATTCTATAATTCCCTGTCGCACTAAGTGTCACTCATGTTAAATATTGCGAGTGATTAGCTGAGTTTATAAATGACCGGGAATCTTCGTTTACTTATTTCCCGGTCTCATATAGATAGCCGGGAAATTACCAATTTTAGTTTAAAATAGTTAAGCTTAAAATAGTTAATATTTAATGAGTGACACGCTCCAGGGGATTACCCATTTATTTTATGGAAAGGGGAACATTAGGAGTTTTCCTCTTCGGGAAAAAAACCCCTATTATTCGTAACTCTCTATGAAATAAATAATACTTATTATATGTACTTCTATTTATGATTGTCGTTCAACATTCATCTCCAAATCGATTACTCCGTGCCTAATAACTATAATAAATAACATAGAAAGAAAATCAAAACAAGACGTTTTGTAATTATCATACAATGTTACTGGATAACTGGATAAATTTTATAATTTGAATAATATTACAAATAATATATTACAAAAGTATACAAGTATATATAATAATTAATGAATGAAGCGAGTAATTGATATTTAAGACATTAGTCGTGGTTTTATCAAGAAGAAACTAACTTTAGTAGAATAATAAAATGTTTAAAAAATTCTCATTTTATAACGAAAGCATTATAACATTAGAAATTCTTCATAAAAGAACCATTCTCATCCCTATATTTAACAGAATAAAAATATGAACGTTCTAAAATTGTGTTATCAGTATGCAATTATGAATTAATATCGAAAATCTCACTAAATTTCGACTATTCTCTTATCAGTTGAAGTTTTCGTACGATAAGCGATTTTTGAGATCATTGTTTCTTCGGATATAATTGTATTTTTGCGAGTGAATTTACATTTTAAAATTTTAAGAGACTTAGAGAAGAATTTTTTGGTTTTATTAGGTGATTTATATTGTTTAGGCCAGAATTCATTACCATCTAGTTTCTGGGCAATTTTTGCAGGATGAGAGTGATCATTCTGTGTAATAAATTCAGGGATGAATTTTTTATCAAAGATAGAAAAGTTAATAGTAGTTTGCATATCAATGAGAATTGCTAAAAAGAATTTTTATTTTATTTCGTTTATTGCAAAAACAGCGCTTTCTTTTATAACAATTTCTTTTACTAATATTTGATTTTGTTCTTGCTAAAAAAGAAAACTTGGTTTCAAGCTTGTCAAGAAGCTATTATAATTTTCGAACAAAAATATAAATATTTGAGAGCTGCAAGCTGCAGTATTATAAACAACTATACTATACGTTTAATTAGGAGGTTCGCGTTAGAATGATCATGTAGATTTTTCCTTTTTGAATAATTCCGACCAGAATTACACGTTACTACTTGCTAGCCTGCTGGGATCAACGTTGCCCGACCTGCTCGGGTCCCGGTCAAAGTTCAAGTCTCAATGTAATCGTTTTCGAGACAATTAAATAAAATAACCAGATAAAGCGAATAAAGGCAAGATTAATTGATCAATTATATTGTCAATCGCATTATCAACCTTTATTCAAATTATACTAGTGTGATTTTATTGTATAATTTGTATAGTTAAAAATATTTCGTTAAATCATGTTACTTAAATTATATTTTTTGGTTAAAAAAGATACATTAAACCACAAATTTAAAAGTTATCAGTATAGCTTTCTTCTAAAAACTTTTTTTTTTTGCATTAAAATTTATAACGCTTTATATTTGGATTATTTGGATTATTAATACTTAAATATAATTGAAGAGGTAAATGTTCGAAGATATTAATTCATAATTTTTAGTAAAAATATATATATATGTATATTCGGCAAACCTCTTCGGATTACAAATGAAGAAGATCAAATTGTACTAATAATATTCCCATTGGCTCACTTGTAAATTTAAAGTTGATTAAGTAAATGAAAAAGTATAGTATTTAAAATTTTATAATTTGTAATTTAATAGTAAAGAATTTTAATGAATACCAAGCAAGTAAAATGCTTCTATTAGTTAATACTCTGTTTAAGCAAAAGAAAAAAAAATCTTTTGTTGAAAATATTTTACTGCCTTATTACTTGGAATACTTCATAATTTTCTACTATAAAATTTGCCGGAATATCTATGTAAGGATACAACGTCCCATAAGTATTATAGGACCAATTATTAGAACCTCGGCAAAATAGATTACCTGTATATGGTCCATAATTATTATAACAGTAAATAGCTTGATTTGTATCATTAACATAACCTAATTTTGCAGTAGAAATATCTTTTCCATCCGTAA
Source organism: Oehlia diaphana (assembly GCA_003833135.1). Classification (NCBI taxonomy): domain Eukaryota; kingdom Fungi; phylum Glomeromycota; class Glomeromycetes; order Glomerales; family Glomeraceae; genus Oehlia; species Oehlia diaphana. The sequence continues at coordinate 68,942 of QZLH01000208.1, read as the reverse complement.
AATTAAATAAAAAACTATCTGCAGTATTTTTCCAAGTGCCATTTCCACTCCAGTCATTCCAATCAAGTGGATTATACCCTCCAATTAATTGTGTTGAGCCTTGAATTTTTGCTACCCAAATAGTAGCTCCTTTATTATCACAATGTCTATGAAAAGTCTTACCATCAAATCCATCTCTGCTTGAAAGATATAATAATTTAAATTCATAGGGGATCTCATTTTTATCATAAGAGGAATCCTTTTTATCAATCCATGAAGCAAATAAAGGAATGTGTTTTGATTCAATTAAGGTTGAATCAAGTTTAAATTTTGAGTTTAGTTTTCTTGAAGATGCTACATTAGTTTTGGGTTTCATATTAGGAACTATGTGAAATTCTAAAAGATTATGAATTAGATCCTGAGGCAATATTTCTTTATAACAATAAACTTTGTAAAAGAAATCTGCAGGATTAATATCATAAAATCTAATTAGAGGAATAAATCTATGTAGCGACCTTTCAATCTTTGCAATATCTTCCTTACTCCATTTTGTTGGATCATTTATCATATTTTGTTGAGCAAAACACCATTTCAATAAACCTTCCCAAATTTTAATTTCATCCATACTTAAGTCATCTCGTTTTAATAATAATTCTAATAAAGGAGCTTTTAAATTGATAAATTTATCCGAATTAAATAAAATTTCAGGTTCTTCGCAAATTTTTTCGAGACAAAAATTCCATAAATCCGTAAAAGTTTCATGTTGATAAACAGTTTCAAGAATACCAGTTGGATTTTGATGCAAAAATTCAGTTTGATGCTCAATTAAATATTCTTGAATATAATACACCAATTGTTGAATATTAAGTTCGTCAACTGCTATCAAAAGTTTTAATACATCAGGACCTTGTAAATTCTTTAATTCAATATTTCCACAATAAATAAATCTAACGTTAAAGATAATTAATCATTATTAATAAATATAGTATTAAATAATAAATGTCAAGGAAAACTAATATGATAAATTACCTAAGAATGATATTAAATAAATGAGACGAAATATTTGGTTTCTTTAAAATAAATTTCCCATCTTTTTTCTCAGCCCATTCATTAGAAAATGCAGAACGAAAATATTGAGACCTGATACACAAAATATTAGAATGAGCATGAATTTCTTCAACATTTGACTCTTCCCCAGCATAAATGATAACATCATATCCTAATTCTGTTTCAAAAAGTTTTTCATAATCACTAGATAACTCTGTCAAAAATTTTGAAGACATTGTTTAAAATGATGAAAAAAAATCGTAATGTAATACAATTTAATCAAATATTTGTACTACAGGTTAATGCAGTTGGGCTAAAAATTATGCATCCGTAAACATATCATAAATTTGGCGCCAAATATGATTAGTATTTAATAAAATGGCGTTTGTAATAAATTACATTTCTTTTTTTTTTAATGTAATTATTCAGATATCATAGAATTAAGTCATTAAAGACATCCCGTCTTACATGAAACCTAGTCACAAGAGTTCTTAATATATTATTATGAACCTTTATGAAGCAAAAATGTGTAGAATAAATGATTTAACGAGCGTTAAATCATGTTTAATTTTAAATTTGGTTACATCAGTTGTATTGTATATTTAATGATTACTGTCATTTAATTATGAATTAATCGGCAAGATGTCCTTATAAACGAGACCTGGATATTTAATAATTAAATTAAGAAACTGAATACGATGTCCGATTAGGCCAGAAAGATTATTGATACGAAAACCTGGTATAATAGAAGCATTTGTATGACGGCAAAGTCATTTTAATAAAGAACATAAATCATCCACCACGTGGAATTATTTATTTAATAATTTCATGGCGTCCAAAAGAGCAAAAGAACTACCTAGAAAAAGAAAATCATTTCATTAGAGAATTTTTCAACAGAGAAGGGAGGGGAACAGGTATTAAATTCTCCTTTATTTGTGAATCTTCGTTTGTATTGAATTTTTTTTTTTTATAATTTTTTTTTAACAAGAAAGTTATTTATTATATGTATGACTTATAATTAGTATAAGATTAGATTTACTTCTTTAAACGGTGTACGAACTTAAAATTCGATATAACGAGGGTTTCTTATGTTAAAATCAGGACATGTTGAAATTTGAAATCTAACATAATAATTGTGTGGTTGAGAGTAAAATTCCATTTCCATTATAATGATCATTTGATAAATTCTGGTGCGTGTAATAAAAAATTTGATTCTTAAATTAATATGACTTAGAGAACTTTATTAAATAGAAACTTTTACCGCTGGATATCTGATTAAATATAATGTTCTGAATAATAAAGGAGAAAAACCATTGTCGATAATATTTTTTTGGTATGTGATTATAATTACTTTATAGGTGGTTTTTTGAATTATTAAAATATTTCTGCAATGTTTATAACCACGTACAATCTCCTTTTTTCCAGTTTTTAAAGTTGCTACACGATATGCCACCAAAAAAGAGAGAAGACAAAATAAGACTGTTGGTAAAAGAATTAAGCTGTCAAATGACACCACAGCTCATGTTCTATTAAACAAAGAGATAAGTTATTATTTATGCTAAGGAATATGGAATAATTAAAGCTATCACTGTTTAATTTTTGACAAGATCATGACCCACAAACTCGAAAATAAAAATAATAATTCAAGTTGAAGGAAGGTAAAAAACTTCAGGAGTCTCCTCGTTAAATTTAAACATACCTTTAGTAGAAAAATGGTGATGTTATTAAAGATACAGGAATAAAGTAGAAGCAGCTAAGAATTTATTTACCAGTTTATGTGCCATTATAAGAAGCCGTTCAAGGTGATGAAGAAAGAAGATGAGAGATTTAATTTACCGAAAGAAATTTGAGTCATAAATAAAAGTAATCAGGTATTTAGATTGTGATACATAAAAAAGATTCTTTCGGTGGAGTGATTGCAAATGGTAACGATAAACGAGAACAAAAATGGAGATGTTTCGGAGGAGTGTATAGAGGTTCAATAAAAGAATAAAATAACACGCTAATTATTAGTTAATTTAGTTTTATTTAGATTTTTAAGTAGTTAGACGTATACCATTTTACTTTATTGTATGTATAGATGTATATTTTCAAGCGTTTATGTCGTTGAGAAAGTTACCTTCGGGTTATAAGTTAAAAAAAATTTTAGCAGCTATCGTTAGTGGATCTGGGACGTTCAATAATACGACATGAACGAATAAAACAAGCTTACTAAATAAGTTCGTCCTTAATTTGATGAAAGAAAAAATCAATTTAAATAAATCACTTAAATAAAGGTCTATTGTCTATAATAAATTTATAAATATTATATCATACTTTTTTAAAGAGCTGATTATTATTTAATTAATACTTTTTCAGTATGATTATTATGACATTACATGTTGTGGCGGCTCATAAGGGATACATTTAATTTATTTTTTAATTACTTGAAATACTTCATAATCCTCCACCATAAACTTTTCTGGAATGCCTATCTTAGGATAGATTATACCAACACCAAGATCATAAATATACCATTTATTAAATCCACTACAGAGAAAATCACCCATGTGTGGTCCTTGTCCACCATGACAATAAATAGCATATCTTGCATTGTTATCGTTAACATAACTTACTTTTGCAGTAGAAATATTTTTTTCATCTGTAATATAAAATAGAAAACTATATGCAGTGCTTTTCCAACCACAATCTCCACCCCAATCAAGTGGATTATATCCCCCAACTAATTGTTTTGTACCTTGAATTTTTGCTATCCAAATAGTAGCTCCTTTATTGTCACAATTTCTATGAAAAGTCATACCATCAAATCCATCTCTGCTTGAATGATATAATAACTTAAATTCATAAGGAATATCATCTTTTTTATAAGAATCTTTTCTATCAATCCATGAAGCAAACAGTGGGATATGATTTGATTCAATTAAGGTTGAGTCAAGTTTAAATTTTAAGTTTGGCTTTCTTGAAGGTGCTACATTAGTTTTAGGTTTCATACTAGGAACTATATGAAATTCTAAAAGATTATGAATTAAATCTTGAGGCAATATTTCTTTATAACAATAAACTTTATAAAAGAAATCTGAAGGGTTAATATCATAAAATCTAATAAAAGGAATAAACCTGTGTAACGACCTTTCAATTTTTGTAATATCTTCTTTACTCCATTTCGTTGAATCATTTATCATATTTTGTTGAGCAAAACACCATTTTAATAAACCTTCCCAAATCTCAATTTCTTCCATATTTAAATCATCCCGTTTAATCAACATTTCTAATAATGGAGCCTTTAAATCAATAAATTTATCTGAATAGAATAAAATTTTAGGTTCTTCGCAAATTTTTTCAAGACAAAATTCCCATAAATCCGTAAATGTTTCATGTTGATAAACAGTTTCAAGAATACCAGTTGGATTTTGATGCAAAAATTCAGTTTGATGTTCAATCAAATATTCTTGAATATAAGTAATCAATTGTTGAATATTAAGTTCATCAACTGCTATTAAAAGTTTCAATACTTCTGGACCTTGTAAATTTTTTAATTCAATATTTCCACAATAAATAAATCTAACGTTAAGGATAATTAATTTTAATAGATATAATATTAAAAAAAAAAATTTTTATGTTAGTATGATAAATTACCTGAGAATAATATTAAACAAGTGAGACGAAATATTTGGTTTTTTTAAAATAAATTTCCCATCTTTTTTTTCTGCCCATTCATTAGAAAATGCAGAACGAAAATATTGTGACCTAATACATAAGATATTTGAGTGAGCATGAATTTCTTTTACGTTTGGCTCTTCTCCAGAATAAATGATTACGTCATATCCTATTTCTGTTTCAAAAAGTTTTTCATAATCACTAGATAACTCTGCCCAAAATTTTGAAGTCATTGTTTCGAATACTAATAAAATTGTTTTCAAATAACGATAAAAAAAAATATGTAATATTTTGTTTAGCAAATTTATGTGAAGTTATGCAGTTAGGCTGAAAGGTCATGCGCACTGTCAATCCGGTTTGTCCTTTTCTGTCATGTGATTATTGTACAAATTCCATATTAATAGGGATTCAGATTCTCCGAACGAAAAATATTCTTATGACAATAATCTATAATATAATTATAAACCTTATAAAATACTAAATATGTTAATATATAATGGCTTTTCAATTCAAAATAATTGCAATCGGACCATTTCCACAATATTGTTAAATAATTAATATTGTATTGCTAATCTTTTATTTATTTATTTTTTTTTTTAAAAAAAAAAGAAAATTATATAAATATTAGTATACATTATTTAAGAACGATTTTAAGAGTATAAAGTAAAATATTTATTTCTAAAGTAAGATTTCTACTTTTCCGGACCTACTCATTAAAGAATATACTGAATTAGCAAATCCATCCCTATTACTAATAAATTTAAATTCATAAGGAATAATTTTTTTATTATAGGAAACAAATGGAGAAATGTGTTTTGATTCAATTAATGTAGCCTAGATTTCTTGAAAGTGCTACATTATTAGTTTTGAATTTAATATTAGGAAATATATATACAACACGTAGGAGTATAATAAATACTTTAACTCAGTCTTACTAACTTGCCAAAAATGCTAAGCCAAGTACTTATTGGGAAATTGAACGTGAAATATCATACCTACCATCAATTCTTGATCCTCGGATTAAAAAGCTTGATTTTGCACCATATGAAATGGAGCAATCTCTGAACTATTTAAAAGACAAGTATAGGAAGATGAAACTTAGTATGTCATCACGTTCACAGTCCTCTCCATTCCTACACCGGCTACAATTACCACCCCTTTTCTTGGTCCTACACCATCCTCTACACTTTGTCAATCAACCCTTTTTGATATTTTTAATCGTCCATCACCTGCTAATAACCGAAATGAACTTGATGAATATCTTGATATTCCACAAATACCATTTAATATTGATCCTTTTTCCTGGTGGAAAATTAACAAAGAAAAATTTCCAATATTAAGTGAATTGACACGTGCTTATCTTTCAGTGTCAGCAACCTCAACTCCAAGTGAAAGACTGTTTTCGGATTGTGGAAATTTAATGAGTCCTAAAAGAACACGTATCAGTCCAGAATTTTTTAAAAGAATAATGTTTTTGAAAAAAAATTATAATGTCTTGGATACAATTCACAAACCATCTTCACCAAAAAACTAATATAATGTAATAAATACAATTAATATAATTATAAATACAAATTAACAATAAATTTACAATAAAATAATAAAATAATAAAACGAAAATGTGTGTATACGAAAATTTTTTTATTGTGACTTGTATTACATTGCCAAATCCGGTTAAATCCAATCAAATTTGATTATCCGTTCAAAATCCGGATTATCCGTACAATATATACGGATGGATTTTTTTTTTTTTTTTGAACGAATAAGAATCTTAAGTACGGATTATATGTTTTTGACCGAATGCAATCTGGATCATCCGGATTTGACCGGATCATATCTCTACTCATATCCTGAAAAAAAAAAATTTATATGTTATTACTATTCCAAGTAAAAAGTTTTTAAAAATTAAAAAAATTTTATGAAATTTTTGAAAAAAGCTGGGATTTACAAAATTTTTATTTTACGAGGGACAAAGTTTATGATCATGTGGTATACTATGGCCCTTCCTCAAAAAGGAAATTTAAACAATGAGATCGACATGAAATCATTGTTTAAATTTCCTTTTTTGGGGAATGGGCGGCAAGTATAATCATGTGCATGTATAGTCTAATTATAATTTTCTTTATTATTTTTTTTTTTTGTGATACTTCTTTGAAATTTGAAATTATCTGCCATTATATAAATGAAAGTGAATGTTACACCAGATTCTTTTATTTCCTCGTTTGACATAATAATAGAATAAAGTTACCCATTAACAGTTAATTCAACTCACTTTTTGACGACACGTGTAACAAATTTTCAATTTTAGTCCACTTGCTAAATTGGCTCTACATTTATATATACCAGGTTAAAGAATCATAATTTTTAGCTTTTACAAGCATAATATTTCATAAGGATTTGTTTCAAAACCATGAAGGCTTCTCTTGTTGTCATTAAAAATTTTTATATTCTTTATTTGGCTGCATGTATTGGTACAGGTATGAGACTTATAAAATATCTTAGTTTTCAATAATTTTAATTTATTTATTTATTTGTAAAATTTAAATAAATAAAGAAATTTGGTATTTGATAACTTTACGTAAAATTGGAGATTATAAAGAACATGGAGTAGACATACTACCTATGTCTGCTTTTGCACTTTTAGACTTTTTGTAAGTAATTTCATATATTATAATTAATTTACGTTTTACGTATTTTAATTTAAATGTATCATCTAACTATTATTAGCTATTTCCTTGGGATTCTAATACCACTAGTATTCAGTAAGTTATAATCTCGATGGCACGCACTTTTATTATTTTAAATAACGAAAAATTACATTAATTTTATTAGCATGGATTTTAGTACCATATGAAGACAGTGAAGACTGTGAAGATGTTACTATTTATTACGGCTTAGGAATTTCTGGGTGAGTATAAATAAATTGATTTTTTGTCATATCTATTCAAATTATTAATAATTAATCACAAATAATAGGTTTTCTGCTTTATCTAGTATATATTTTTGTTTATTCAGTAAGTATAAATAATAATTTAACTTACTTCTCTTACTATACATGTAATAACTAACCTATAAATATACAGTGGGGGTTAGGTACCGTGCTCCAACTTCAAATCTTGGTGAAATCCCTTTTAATTGTAATTATAATTATTATTTGCCAGAGAATGTTAAAATTGCATGTAAAGCAAGATTTATAAGTTGTACTTTAGGTTTTTCTTTATATGCAACTCCCTTGGTTATTTTATTAATCTTTCTTTTATATAAGTGGGTTTCTAAATTATTTTCTAAATTATTTTCTAAATTATTTGACTTAATTGAGAGAATTTCATATAATTTACAAAATTATTTGTTCGTCTTGTGATAATTTGACGTTAAATTTTTGATCATGTTACACAACTGTAAACTTTGGAGTAATAAATATTATTCAATAAACATATACAATACATCATGGCGGATTTATGAAATACCCCATAATTTATCCATCATGTCAAATTAAATAAATATTTGACAGTGTTTTAGTCATCAAATTTATATTTAAGTCTCAAAAGCTCTAAAAAATTTTTTTGTACCCCAAATCTTGTGTCTAACCAATTTTCCCATTATCTAACCAATTTTTCCAGTGTTAAAGGCGCGTCATTATTTGACATTTTTTAGGAAAAAAGCTTAATGTTTTTGTAAGTTAATTTTAATTCCTGAAGCCGCAGCATGGTTTTTGTCAAATTTCATAAATCCGCCGCATAACAACAGAAATTATACTGGAGCGAAAGTGCTAGTTCATTGAAATTTTATCCGACACCATGTATTATTAATAATATTGGTCAAATCTGACTTTAATATAATTTGCCAGATTTGATAACAAAGTGATTTGTCGTTGAAATAATTAGTTTTGTAATCAATATTATCTAAAGAGTGAGAACGTGAATCCGATGATTAACCTAATTAAAGTGAAAAAAGAGTATTGAGTCTTTACTTATAATTGAACTTTTTTGATTAATTATGCGCTGAATGTAATGTCTTTTTTTTTCGCCAAGTTAAAAAAAAAAATAATGACCTGTCAGAAAATATTTTAAAAGAAATTATATTTCATTATCGGCGGAATATACCGAAATTGTTTTTTTAAATATAAATATATATAGTAATATTCATCAAACGTTTTACTCGAAAAGTCATGAATCAGAGTGTAAGGACCTTCATTAAATTCAGTGTAAATTATGATCAAACAATGATGCATTTTTGTGATATGAAATTGTGCATTTTCCTGTAACATAGATACATTATTTTAAGAAAAAATTGTATAAAACCTTATTAGAAACACGTCCAATTTTTATAGGGTCTAATTATAATAAAATTTTACTATTCAGTAATATTTAAAGCTCCCTGCTATGTTTATTAAATGTTTACGATATTGTATGGTGTTGTATTTATATAGGACCTGGAAAACTTCTAATAGGGGTTAACCGCCAAACATGATTCGAGGCTATAATTAATTTTCAAAAAGGTTACCGCCAAATTAATTAGTAAAAGTCACGTGTTGGTTCGCAACAATAAGAATTTTTTTGTGAAAATCTTTCCTTTCTTGGCCCTATTACTATATTTGAAATAGAAGCATGTGAGTAAACAGCAAAATAACCAATTATATTATGGTTCGCACTCCTATTTTTTTTTTTGATTTTTTGGCGGTAACCTTTATATATAGTTTTCCAGGTCCTATTTATATTGGTTAACGTCACTTCGTTAATCAATATACAGTATATACCACCGTACAACATCACTTACAACATCTATATTATCGTACGGTTAATGCAGATAAACTATCAATATTCGATATTGTACGTAAATAAACCATCGATAAACTATTGATATCAATATTGACTGAACTAGATGTATATGTCGACGATTTTTTTTTCCAAATTGCAAAATTTTAATATAAAGGGCAATTTGATACTGGTTTTATGGATTTTTCTCAAATAAGCAATTTTACCACTTTAATTCATTTTATCAAAAGGTGGATGATTTATATTTCGAAGTTTCCTTTGCCATGTTCTATAAATGTTTTGATTCTCCCTCTATTTTACTGCATTATACCAAAATTTTCGCTATACCAAATAATTCAATATCAGTTACAAACTTTCTCATAACGAAAGCCTGATCGGCCCGGACGCCGACTGTATAACGAGATTACTATGAGTTGACTATAGATGCATTGGAACTGAATATCAGAGATTTAACTTTTTTATTTATTAGTGTAAATGAATAAATACATTCGTTGTATATTGTCAAAATTAATTAACAAAGGGTTATATTCAAATGTTTAATAACAGTGCAACGTGCAGCATATGACTTTAAATAAATTTGTATATTTTTTTTTTTTTGAGAGTAAAATGCATACTGATATAAATGCAATTACTTGTGATTCGTTTTACGTGAATTTTGTTGAGTTTTGAATAATTCCAAAAGTTTTTATCTTATCACAATTTTTATATTCTATAAAGTATAGAAAATATGTCATGGAATCAAATCACCGAACTTTTTGCAGAATTCCAATCAATCACCACCAAGATGATACTACAACAAACTAAGGATGGTCATTGGTCTTACGGTTCCAGGACTTGTAGGACCGGACCGCGGTCTTGCATTTTTTGTGGCGCAGTTGGTGGCGCAGTTGGTGCCGGTCTTATGATTTTAAGATTTTTATTTGCAAAAAAAAAAAGACCGATCGATCTTACAGAATGTACGCAAATTTTTGCCAAGAGTTATCAGGTTGTCAGTAGCCAATCAGCCAATCAATTACACTTTGAATCTAAAAAAGGGTGTAACGTGATATTAGCTAAATCATGTGTTTCGTTTTTTTTCAATTTGCCGACAGGCGACAACCGGCAACTTTCCGAAGTTAACGCTGCTACTAGGTAATAAGGCGGCAGAGAACTAGAAGCGCATCGTGGCCTATAGATTACATGTCGGGTAATAGTTTAGTGAACGTCCTTCTCTACTTAGCCTTATTATTCGAAAGCCTTTATGGTTGTGGTGAATAGAGTGTATGGTTTGTAGTAACTTAGACCGACCTCAGGTTATTGCATCCTCATGGTAATGATGATTACTTATTTTTATTTTGCTTGTTATAGGGGTTCGTGTGGAGATAATGGCATTGATATTTTGGTCCATTTAAAGAACATACCTTCTTGGTCAATATAAGATTTATACCGCCACAAAAGTTGGAATAAACAAAATCCGAGAATTTGAAGGAGCCCTCATAAGGTAACCCTTTTGAATATTTGAAAATTTCAATGTAGTATTTTCATTACCTGTTACTAAATTAGATTTTCGTAGGTACTATAACAAGGACCTTACCCTAGGAGTCTTTGTTACATCTATTGAGAATGGATACACCTACTCCAGCACTACTTCACGCAAGTAGTTCGCAATATAGAGAGAGTGCTGTTGAGAACATGTTGGAGACTATTTTGAGGAAGTTAGAAAAAGCAGAAGAGGACAGAAGACGAGAAGAAAATAAAATATACAAAAAGATTATTGGGCTAGACAGATGGATAAAGGAACAGGACAGGCTTTTTTTTTTAAGTGTAATAACATCATGTATAATATTTTCATTCTGGATAGGTATTTGCATTAATAATCAATTACTTTTAAGTTTAAATTATTGAGTCCAAGTTCAAATATGAAATTTTTATAATAATAATAAAATCTTCATTGATCAACAAAGTTGAAAATTTCTTTAAATCTAAATATCTTTTATTCGCCATTAATGTTAAAACATAAATTTACAAATTATCAAATATCTTCTTTTAATATTGAGTTGTTGACACGATTTTATTTTCATTACCTATTAAAATTTATATAATAAGCTTATCTATTGAAGCTTCTATAAAATTATATGAGCCAATCGCAAGTCAATTATGAGCTCTAACGTGTTTATTGATCTAACTCATATATAACCACATAAAAAAGAATTTCTCGCCTTTTTTAGATATTCAATATTTAAATATTAATATTTATCATCAAATTATGATATAAATTATACAATTGGTTCGCATTGAAATTCGTGTATTTTACAGATCGTCGAATTTCTATAGGGCCGTGCAATAACTGAATGTAATAACATAGGTCAGCGCAAAAGTTTGATATTAAAAAAATTAAAATCAATGTGTCAAATCACAAAGCTAATTGGTTCTTTTGTTCTTTTGTTAAAATAAATAAGTGTTACCAAATCCATTAAACCACTCCGATATTTTTTAATTTATTTTATTTAAAGGCAGGTATACTGCTGAAACAAATACATATTTACAATGGTGATGAATACATAACTAACTACATATACATATTCAACTAGGTATACACATCCCATACGAGACCCACCTTTCGACTCCAATATTTATCGTTCTACCCAAAAAGAAATTAGATAATTGCTATAAATTATTAATGTCGTAATTCATATGATAATCTTTGAAAATAAAATTATACTAATAATTACGTGTTCTTTCATATAGTGCGTGAGGAGGTAAAATTTTACTTTTTGTATCGTTATATCGAATATCGGCAAATTATTTACAAGGATTTTATATTGGATGAATACAACTAATTTTGCAGTAACAACCAAAAACACTAAATACAGACTTCATACTATCCAAGGGATTTCTAATTCATCTTGGTCCTCAGAATGAAGATTTGGATTACTATATAACTCATGTTCGTCTATGAATATAAAAACTCGATTAGAATATTAACCACAAATATTATAAATACTATGTAGTAATCATTTTCATACCTTTAATATCTACGTTTTTTGTTTGTTGTATTGTTTCTCTTTTATAATCCACTTGAATATCTAAAAAAAAAAAACGCCATAAATAATAAGGATATTGAAAAGAACAAACGCATAATCCTGGTTGACTTACCTTCATTTGAATATATTTGTGGTACCTTAGATGAACCTAAATTAATTAAAACAATTAATTTATTATCGAACAACAAAATCATTTTAATTAATAAAACTATTACCTTTAAAGATACTACTTGATTGCATCATTTTTACAATATTATCATCGACTAAAAATAATCAATTAATTATAAAAATTCCATTAAAAAAAATTTTAATTAATACTTACTATTATTAGAATTGCTGAAATTATAAGATTGATTATGAAATTCTTTAAATTAATATATTGAAAAAAATATTAATCATTTTTCTTCAAGTAAAAAAAAAAAAAAATACTGAGATTCAATTAAATAGCATACCATCTTGTTCCTCTATTTTATTTAATCGAAATAATAATTTGAATAATTAATATGAATATAATTATAAAAATCAAGTTTATATATAACTTAATAATACCTTTACAGAAACTTCAAGATCGTAACTATGGCTTAATGCGCAGTAACTGCGTTATAAATACATAGTGACCACATTATGTGATCGTAAAGAAATTACATATATGTAGTTACTGCGCATTAAGACATCGCTACGATCTTGAAGTTTCTGTAAAGACATTCAATACATACCTTCCGTTCCATTTCTTGGTTCAGGAAAATCCTCAAATACATAAACTTTACTTGTAAATAATTTATAATCAGTTTCATACAAATTGCTTGTCTCGCTTATTTCTAATATATTATTCGTTCTTTGTTTAAAAACTTGAATTTTTTAATAAATTTCTTAATCATGCTTTTATTCTCATTATTATTACTATTTGAATCGTTCGATAAATTTTGACAATGTATTCTCATTTCAAAGATTTTATTATAAAGTTCTCCAAGATTAGGCCGCCTTTTTGGATCAGCATCCCAACATTGCATCATTAATTTTTTGTATTCTAAAGGGATTCCCGATTCAATTTTTGGTCCTATCCCATTAATTATATTCATGGCAAGGAAAAGTTCGTCTTCTTGATAAATGAAAGGTGGTTTTCCAAATGAAATTTCCCACATAAGAATACCAATACTATAAATATCAGATGCAAAAGTAATTTCTTTACCGGCGATAATTTCGGGTGCTATATAAGGAAGATTTCCATATATACTATTTGATGGCCTATCAGCTGGTCCGCGAAATCCAAGATCAGTGATATAAAATTGTTTGTTTCTTTGATTAAACAATACATTTCCAGAATGTAAATTCTTGTGGCTTACCCTCTTCTTATGAATTCTGGAGAGAGCAAATATGATATCATCAGTAATATTAATCCTCTCTATCCACGTAATCTCGTTATGCTTCCGTTTTAAATATTCTCTTAAATTCATGTGCGATTTATTCATTACGAGCATATAATTTCCATCTGATGGATCTTTTGTTAAACCATAACATGTTTAATATCTCTCCATATTTACTACATATATTTAAGTAAGATTTTGCCTAAAAGAAATACAAATTCATTTTTATTATTAAATTATTTTATATATAAGAAAAATATAATTTTTATTTTTTTTTTTCAAAAAAAAAAATATATATATACATATATATATATACCTCATCAATCCAATTTTTATTGGCTTTTTCAACGTTTTCTAATTTCTTAAGTACCACGTCCGGGTTACCTCCGATTCTTATTAATTGTTTTTCTTTAGAATCCCATTCATCATAATATCCATCAATCTAAATTGCTTTATAAATTTTATTTTCACTTAAATAATCAATACTTTTTAAATTATTGTATGGGATCCATTCTATTATATTATCTGGTTTAAGTGTTTCCATTTGACATTCACGTATTAAATTATCGATATTATCATTTTCAGATGTCCAGTTTGAGAATTGTGCTTTTAGATAATTTCGAACGCAATATTCACAATATAATGTGGCTAGGCATTTCCTTGACAAATTTCACAAGTTCTTCTTGCTCCTTTATTTTCTCGAACTTTATATTTATCGATTTTTTTATTTATTAATTCTATCGCATGTGATTTTTCATCGCTCGTAAAAGTTTGATCGGCAAGTATTGTTTGTTTAATAGATTCATATTTGTTTTTCTTTGTCATTTTGAGTATTATGTTCTGCTAATTTCTCCGCTCTATGAATTTCTAAATAAATTAATTCATGAGCCATCTATTGAATTTTTAATTCCGGAATTTTTATACGGGTCCGGAGAGATAAATTTTGTATTGTAACATCCATTTTTAGCGTTTATATTTTTTTTTGTTATCGACGCAGCAGTGACGTGACGCGAGATCTTCCCCAGTATCACCGTCACTTTTCTACCCCCACGTGATTTTGTGCCACATCAGCCTCATTGATTTATTTATTTATTTACGTTTAACAACTGTGATTTGTAACTTTCGTAACTCTTTCTTCCTTTTTCTCTTTCTTTCTTTAATGTCAGACAAAAAGTTTATAAAAAGCTGTAAATATCAAGTTTAAATAATTATTTAAGTATAAAATTTATTGTTGGTTTATTTTTAACTACTATATTAACTGTTTTTATTTTTTTTGTTTATTTTCTTTATACAAAGATTAGAGCGTAATTTTGGTACTTTGGTCATTCTTTGAAGGCTAAATAAAGTTGCTTAACAAGTATAGCATTACTCAATAATTATTTTTATTGAATTATTTTACATATTGTAGAGTTAAAATTACACTTTGTAACAAAATTAAGTGCATTATACATTTTTTAAATCTCTTTAGGCAACGCGCGTTTTTATATTTTTTTAGATTATTTATCATACTTGTTTTATTGTATCTATTAGGAGAGTTAGGAGAGACGCGTTTTTATATTTATTTAGGTGTTGTTTATTATATTTATTTTATTAGGAATACGCGTTTTTATATTATTTAGGTGTTATTTATTGTATTTGCTTTATTATAACTATCAGGAGACATAGGAGACGCGCGTTTTTATATTTATTTAGGTGTTATTTATTATATTTATTTTATGGGTTACGCGTTTTATTTTATTAATAAATAAGCAGACATAAATTTCAAAGTAAAAATCAAACGAACTTATCATTTTTTATCAATAAAGCATATTTTATTGTTTTATTAACTTTTAGTAAATAATTTTTTTTATTAAATTTAAAAACATAAAATTTTAAGAGCAAGAAATTAATATTTTTTATACTTTAAATATGAAATTTTAATTTTTAATATTTTTAAA
>QZLH01000208.1:37613-49553 GCA_003833135.1 Oehlia diaphana | reverse complement strand
TCATTCCAATGTTCCAATGTGCACAATTTGAGTAGATTTTTGCATGCTTGCAGTACAAACAACATGGCGCACCTGACGTATATATATACATATATGGATTTTAATAGCTCTTTTTTTTTACTCTTCATTCCAATGTTCCAATGTGCACAAATTGAGTTAGATTTTTACATGCTTGCAGTACAAGCAACTGACACATATATATACACATATACATATATGGATTTAATAGCTATCGTTCCAATGTACGCAAAGTGAGTTAGCTCAAATTTTGATTTTTTACATATATATATGCAAGATTTAACAACTATTTTTTTTAACGTTACGGTATTTTTTTTGTTACAATATTTTTTTTTTAACGTTACGGTATTTTTTTTTTGTTACAATAATTTTTTTATTTCCATAAAAACAAAATGCAAAGCACCGGAGGTTATGATTTGATAAAGGATATTATCTTCGGAAATAATATAAAATACTATAAATACAAAAATTTTTACAATGTTGAAAAAATAGACGAAAACACCTACCTCGCCAATTGGAATTATTCAGAGCAACGTGTTATATTAAAGTCCTTTAACCTTGAAAATGCCAGTGTAAATAAAGAAGAGATTATTAATGAGGTAATTACATACAAAGTTAATAACTGTGATACATCATAATAACATCGAATAACAATTAAACTTATCTATATTTTATTTATAATTTAGCTTAAATTTCATAAAGAAGTTACTTTTCATAAAAATATGATTAAACTATTCGGAATTACGGATAAATGTATACATTATTCAAATCCATAGATTTTTTTTTTTAAAAAAAAAATATATTAATACAATAAATTAATTATTATTTCTTTTACGTTTTTAGCAAATGATCAAATGAGGGAATATTTATTGATAATGGAATACACTAACGGTGGTTCCCTTCGAAATTATTTGAAAGAAAACCTTAATAATCTTACCTTTAAAGACAGATACGAATTGGCTTACCAATTGGCTTGCGCCGTGTTATTACTTAACAATAAAGGAATTCTGCACCTTAATTTGGTAATTTATTTATTTCGTTAAATTTTTAAAATAAATAAACCTTAATTAAAAATTCTTCTTTTTTTAGCACCCCGGCAATATTTATATTAACCAGAACACCATCAAATTATCCAACTTTGGATTATTAAGCAGAACCAAACGAGCTAAGAGTCAATTGGAGTCGTTCTATTATATGCCTTATCTTGATCCAAAAAGGTACTCATCAAATGAAAAGGATGATACATACAGTATTGGAGCTCTTCTGTTATGGGAGTTGTCAAGCGGTCAACCATCACTTACTAAAGACAAATTATATGACGATAATTTAATTAAGCAAGGTTATAAAGAACAAATGTTTTTAGATACCCCTGTCGAATATTCTAATCTGTATATTGGTAAGAATAATTTTTAATATTATAGTTTATCGTATTGTCAGTTATCATACAAAAATTAAATTTTCATTCTACATTATGAATTAGATTGTTTGAATAATGAACCAAACCATAGACCAACGATGATTCATGTAGTTGATAGATTAAAAGTAATTATTGCGAATTATTATGAAACAGAACATGAAATGTGTTCTCATAACATGCAACATCTTAATAATATTGGTAAAAAGGAGGTTGAACTTACAACTCAAGATACTAATAATTTAAATTATTTAATTGATGGATTGTTTGATATTTACTTTGAAAAAATGAATGAAGGAAATAATAAAGATGTATTAAAAAAGTATGTTTTTGATTATTTTGATCATTATAAAATTAATCCACAAGAAGCCTACCATTTTCTTTCTAAAAATCAAGATAATTCAAAATTTATTTGTTTACTCGGATATTTTAATCATCATGGAATTGGCACTGATATTAATAAGCAGAAGGCATTTGAATTAAACAAAAAAGCAGCAATGTTAGGAAATGATCTGGCTTTATTTCATCTTTATTACTCGTACTTTGATGGAGAAGGTTGTAATAAAAATTATAATATTGTTCTTAGAATATCTGGAAAATTAGCAGAAAAAGGATATTCTAATGGATTAAATAGTTTAGGATATTGTTATTGTATTGGAGTTGCAACTAAGATTAATAATCAAAAGGCATTTGATTTATTTCAAAGGGCAGCGGATTTAGGAAATATTAAAGCTATATATAACCTTGCTGTGATGTACCATTTAGTGGAAGAAATTAATGATGAATTTAAAACCTTTGAATTGTCTAAAAAATCAGCTGAAAGAGGGTGTACAGGTGGAATAATGATGTTAGGAAAATGTTATCAACTTGGAATTGGAGTCAATGTTGATATGCAAAAGGCATTTGAATACTATCAAATTGCGGCAAATTTAGGAAACGTTATAGCCCAAGAAAGATTGAAAGAACTTTAAGAGAATAATTTATATATAATATATAGTGGAATATTTTATGTAGCTTATTTTATAAACAATAACGTATTTGTAAATGTTATTTAATAATAACAAATATTTATTATGATAAATAATTTAATATCTATAAAAAAATCATTCAAAATTTTTTTTTTTATTCCCATGTTATTTCTGTTAAATGTATCATATTCACGGAGTCTTTACAGAAATTACAGATAAAATTTTTTATAGGTAATAAATTAAGCAAATTGTCTGAATCTTGGTTAGATTTAAGAAATTTATCTGATTGATAAAAGTAAATATTGAGGTAAGGTGACGACCAAAAAAATTTACTATTAAATGTACGCATTTTTTCAGGGCTGGAATTATAATTTTGGCCGGTAAAAAATTGATCAACATGATTATTTTGATTCGCTGTACGCAAACTACTGATTTTTCGTTAAAAAGAATTTTTTTTTCGCTAGTCATTCAGTTCTTTAATTTTCTAAAACTTTTTTATGAATGAACAAAATGTAAGATTCTAATGTATAATATTGATGCGTTAAGGTAACGTATTGCAATCAAACATTTTGAATTAATTTAATGTTATAATACATCCTTGATTGTACTATTTGATTTATAAAATAGGTTGGGCTTATAGAAAGAATATTTGTTACGAAATATCTGATTTATACCCATTGAAATATGATTTATTATCCGAAAAATGAAATAAAAGAGATACATAGAGAAGTCTAAATAATTATCGGCTAATAGTAAATATTAATTTGATGAATATCTCATTCATACATATTTAAAACGCATCGTCACAAACATTTCTTTATTGGCATATGAAATAACATATACTTTTGTAATCGTCAATTGAAATACTATCTGCCCAAAAAATTAATATTATTTAATACTAACCTGTTACAAGTGCGTGTTTTTATAACAGATAACGATGTAAAAATTATATATTGGAGCGAATGTATCACGTGACAGCATTTCTGTTATTCGAATTTCACCAAAATTTTAACCGGTTATCAATCATACCAAGTATTATATATAATATTGGTCAAATCTGTCTTGAAAGCTCGTTATATGCTGGATGTAGTATACTTTGGTCAAATACCCAATTCATTTCTAAAGAAATTTCAAGGACAACACGGAAGAAACTACATAAAAAAGGGTGGTCTTAATATTGTTTCGAGCGCGTAAGTTAACCATTTTCCGGGAAAGTTCTTCTACTGTACCAAAAAAAAATAAATAAAAGACAACGAAGTAAAGATAAAAAAAAAATGACGAAAATGAAACAAAAAATAAGAGACAACATAAAAAACACAAATAATAAAGTAAAAATCAAAAACTTTAAAAAAAAAATTATTATAGAATTCCTAATCGGGGGGCCCGTTAAAGCGGGTATAATCACGTGATTCATCATTATTATTATTTGAGAAATATTTTATAAACTAAAATTAAAGTGAACTTGTAAATCATTAAATAAGTGTATTTCGGCCTGCTCCGCAAGTTTACTTAGGGAGAAAAAGTGGATTTTGAACAACGTTTTTGACTTTACATATGAGCAATCGTATTTTGCTGATCATATCCAAAAAAGGATAGATCAATTTTAACGAAATTGAAAAAGTTGAATAAATCGAAAAGTAAACTTGCAGAACAGGTAAAATGCACTTAGTATACGTTTATTCGGAAGGTTTTATATATAATAAAGAGTTTTATTTAAAAAAAAAGAAAAATTTCAAAAGTCACGTGATTCTACCTGCTTTGCATTTACCCCAAGATTTCTTCCACCCCCACGTGACCAGTGATGTTTAAGGGGGCGTGAAAAATATTTTTTTCACCACTAAAAAATTTGAAAAAATGAAAACGGTGGGGCGTGACGCTGGGTGACATTTTGTGCAGGTCACGTGGGGGTGAAAAATCTTGGGGCGACGCTGGGGAAGATCTGCTTTAACGGTCACTCTAATCAGTAAGGTAAGGTACAATTACCATCATAGAACCATAGAAGTAAGTTGCCGATTTTCAACTTACTACAATGGTGAAGAAAATTCAAAATTCATAGATTCATGTCAACAAATTAAAAATTTCACCAGGGCGCCATCGGCCATTCTATTATATGAAATCAATAGATGATAATATTCAGTTAACTTCAAGTTCTCGTAAATTATTCAATTCAATATTTTTTTTACAATAAACAGTTTCAATTTTAAATGATTGGAAATTACTGTATATATAATTTGTATTCTTTTAAGATTTTTATTCTTTTTAAGATTTTTACTTCAAAATCACCGGGGGTGATCATCACCGTTGGCCACCGGACTATATTTTTTTAATGCTGGTCGATCATCATAATTTCAGTCACCGGTGATCATCACCCCGGTGATAGTTAGAAAAATATGGCAAGTGGTAGTGGTCAAAAGTCCACTGTTAAACATAGCGTATACACGTTATGTTTAATGGCTGGCGGGTTACCCCTGAAATTGACATAGAACAGGGGTAACCCACCGTAAAAGATAGCGCATACACGCTATATAATACAACGTGTATACGCTTTATATTATAGGCTTATAGCGGGTTTTTAATTTGTTTTTGGACCAAATTTCAAATTATTAAAAGATCTTTCTTTACAACGAGTACCCGCCGTTCCATGTATTGGGTACCCACCGCTCCACATATCAGGTACCCGCCATTCCATGTATCAGGTACCCGCCATTAAACATAGCGTGTACATGCTGGTTTACATGGCGGACTTTTGACCAGGGCGGCTTGCCATAGAAAAATTCTATTTTTAAATATATGTTGAGATTTTTTTATTTAAATATTATTGTATATATACCCTATAACCCTTTCATGGAATTTTATATATATATTACCAAATTTGAGTTTTTTTATCATTTTTCTTCAGCTAAACAATAATGTTATTTCCAAAATGTCCGGAAAATGGTACTTTCTGGAAATCCCCCATAGGCCATAATGTCTCAACATACAAAATTTTCCGAACATTTTCTGGACATTCTTTTTTTTTTTTTTTTAGAAGCTTGTATTGGATTAATTAAAATATTTTAAATTGCTGATTTTTCTCGCAACGAAACAAAAACAATTTTAAGAGCTATTGTTCTTCAGTTATTATCAATAATCATAATATTTTTGTGCGACACACAGGGTTTTACACACGCGACGACATATCATCACACCAAAAACATTTATTGTTTTATTTCCTCTTTTAGTAGAATAAATCGTTCTTTATCTGTATTTTTTATTTTTTATAATAAAAAAAATTCATAATAAAAAATATTATATAAAGAAGAGCGAAATTTGTATCATAATTATATTTTAACCATGAAAAATTCTACTATTATTACGAAATATTTTTTTATTCTTTACTTTATTACATGTATTGGTATAGGTATGAGACTTGTCCTAATCGTTAAATTTAAGTTTATTTATTTTATATTTGTAATATTACTAATATATATATATGTGTATATATACTGTATCATAGAAATTTGGCATTTAGTATCTTTATTTAATGTTCTTAAAAATCCATCGTTCAAAGTCTTAATTATATTTTCAGACGCTATGTAAATATTATTTTATACGCTTTACGTTTTCTTGTAACATGAATGCGTTAATTATAAATATGATTAATTATAGTTACTTTATTGGAAATATTATCCTCATAATATTCAGTAAGTTATAATCCTATTAATCCTATTGATACTTCATTATTACTAATTTTTAAATAATAAAAATCTATAATTTTTATTACTAGTGTATTATATATATGAAGAAAATTTAATTTATAATACTTCGTAAGTATACTGTAAATAAAATTGTTGTTTTCCTTGTCATATCAATTTTAATTATTAAAAAATTTAATTATGTATGACAGTTTTATGAGTTTGAGTATTGGTATGTTTAATTTTTCAGGTAAGTTAGTAAGAGAGTTAAAGTATTATTATATACCCTATAAAAAAATTTTGATAGATATTATTAAGTACATGCAATGGCTAACCTGTATGTTGTATATACACACATTTAGGACTAAGATACGTGATTCCATTATTTACTAGTGAAACAATTCCTTTTAATTGCGATTTTAAATATAATGCGTCAAAAAATATTAAAATTGCGTGCAAAAGAAGATTAATAAGTTACACTTTAGATTTTTTATTATATACATTTGCTTTATTAATCCTTTTTTTAAATTATTTGTATCCAAAATATCCAAAATTATTTAAAATAATTAAGAGAATTTCCGATAGTTTACAAAAAAATATGTTCGTCTTGTAATTAATTATTATGGAAGGTTCAGCATAATAATGCTATTAAAGGTTATAAAATCTTGTTTTCAATTTTATGGGATTATTAATCATATTAATAATAAGCATCAAATAAATCTAAATTTAAATATTTATTAGAAATATATCTAATTTTAAAACAGTAAATTCGATAAAATTTGATACGTGATAAATCTCAGTAATAAATTAAAATATTAACATCTTAAACTTGGATGTCGAAACCTACAGCATGTGTCGAAATATATTCGGGATTTGACATATGCTGAAATATAGTTTCGGAATTTTATCAAAAAATCTCAAATTCCCTGGTCATATTTGTGTCACATCTTTCACATGACGCTACACGGGGCCTGACATCACATGACCAAATTGACCAATAGAATTTAAACAATTATTAATATGCACGAATGGTATGATTCCGAAAAGTTTCGGCGCTCAAGTTTAATTATTCTATATTATCAATAATAATAAAATATTTTTATTTATGATCCTTTTATTTGTACACTTTAATACATAAATGACGAAACTTTGTTACACTAGGATCTTATTATTTTATTTTCTTTTTTGGTAAAATAATAGATGACAATGAAGAACAGACACATGATACCAATTTTAATCTATTTACCAGCCTGATACTAAAATAAAATACATTATTGCGAGATTTTTTTTTTTTTTAAAAAAAAAAGAAAAATACATAATATTTATTATTAAAATTTGTATCAAATCCAGTTATTAAGTAAACCATGAAAACTTATGTTATTATTATTAAAATATTTTATATTCTTTATTTGATTGTATGTATTAAGACAGGTATGAGACTTGTAAATTAAAATATATTTATTTGCATTTGCCATGGCGTAAAAATATTTATATTCTTTATTTGATTGTATGTATTAGGACAGGTATGAGACTTGTAAATTAAAATATATTTATTTGCATTTGCCATGGCGTAAAGATGTGTGTTGATCTTTACGATATATGCAGGCTCTTTGTAAGTAATTTCATATAACATTTTATATAGTAGTACTTTAATTTAAAAATGTGTTCTATTTACAAATAATAAGGTAAAAGCCAGGCACGTAAGTTAAGTTTCTCCTTTACGTTTTCCCTAGTCCCTCTGTCACGCAAAATAAAAAATATAAAAAATAAAATAAAGAAATTTAAAATTTATCAGGTCGACATTTTATTACATTCTTGAATATGGGAAATAAGCTTTAAGATCTCGTAAATTTTTCAATTCAATATTTTTTACAATAAACAGCTTCAATATTTAAATATATGTCGAGAGTTTTTAGTTGTAAATATCACTTTGTATACATTACCATATTAGAAAATGATGTTAAGGCGCAGACACATACTCATGTTATACAAATGACGACATGACACCAATTGTTTTATTTCCATAATAATAAATATAAAATCGTTCTTTATTTGTATTTTTTTTTTAAAAAAAAATCGAAAATTCACAAGAAAAAATATTATATAAAGAAGAGCAAAATTTTGTATTATAATCAGACTTTAACCATGAAATTTTCTATCATTATTATTAAAATTATTTTTGTTCTTTACTTCATTGCATGTATTGGCACAGGTATGAGATTTGTATCGTTTTTTCCTAATTATCAAATTTAGATTTATTTATATTTGTGAAAAAAAAAATATAGAAATTTGGTATTTGGTATCTTTACATGAAATTGGATTCATTATTATATATTCAGACATTTTGTAAGTAATTTCGTATATTATTATTTACATTTTACGATTTTTTTTAATTTAAATGTATTATTCATATTTAATCATAGTTATTTTATCGGAAATTTTTTCTTATTAACATTCGGTAAGTTATAAACTTGTTGATTATTATTATTAGTTTCTAATATAATTAAAATTCTTATTTATTTTTTAGTACTACTATATACCAAATATGACAGCAGTAATGGTGATGATACCCTCTATAATTTATTCATATATACTCTGTAAGTATAATAAATAAAATTGTTTGCTTTCCTTTGTTATATCAATTTAATTTATTAAAAAATTAATTATACATGACAGTATTAGTATTTATGCTAGTTTTTTATTCAGTTGTCTTGGTAAGTTAGTAAGAGAGTCAAATTATATTATTAAATACATGCAATGACTAATCTACTGTATATGTTGTATATACACACATTTAGGATTAAGATATTTTATTCCAACTTTTATTCGTGGAAAAGTTCCTTTTAATTGCGATTTTAAATATAATGTATCAGAATATATTAAAATTGCGTGTAGAAGAAGATTTATAAGTTACACATTGGGTTTTTCGTTATACGCATTTTTGTTATTAATTCCTTTATATTTTTTGTTTTCAAAATTACTTAACGTAACTAAGAGAATTTCTGATAGTTTACAAAGAAATTTGTTCGTCTTATAATTAATTATTATAAATTTTTTAACATAATGTTATTCTACATCGGATCATTAATCATAAATTAAATAAGCAGCAAATAAACCTAAGAATATACACCTTAAAAAATTAATCAATATAGAAAATTCAATTTAATTTTCGTAATCGTATCAAAAAATTTTGACGAGATTTAAACTGATAGTAAATTTGAAATGTGATTAATTAAGTATTATATAATTAGTTGCTAGTATCGTATATTAAATAGTTATTGGATGAGAGAATATCAAATACTGATATTTCTCTACATGTTGTACTTGCGTATAAAATTATATACTAAACATTTACATATTAAAGTATGACATTTTGGTCAGTATATCATAAAATGACGAAAATTTTGTTACACCAGAATCTTATTATTTTATTTCCTTTTTTGGCAAAATGATAAGGTAAAGTCGCCGTTTATCATGTGAAATTAAAGTTTAGGCGTGAGACACCAATTTTACTCCTCAATTATAGTATAGTATACCATGTTAAGAATGGCATGATGTTTTCATACCTCAAGAGTCTTTTTTTTTTTTTAAAAAAAAAAAAATTACATAGTATTTGTTGATTAAATCATGAAAGCTTATATTATTATCTCTAAAATTTTATTTAATTGCATGTATTTGTGCAGGTATGAGACTTGTTAAATTATCTTTCTTAATAATTTATTTATATTAAATATATTAATTTGTAAAATAAAGAAATTTGGTATTTGGCAACTTTACGTAAAATTGGAGATTATAATGATCATGGCGTAAAGATATGTATGCTACTTACGATATATACAAGCTCTTTGTAGGTATTCTCATATATTATTATTTTACACTTTACATAGAACTTATAATTTAAATGTGTCAACTAAATTTGATTTAATAATAGATATTTTTTGTGGATTCTTTCATCACTAATTTATAGTAAGTTGGACATATAATTTATTATTAGGTTTAGATATTAATTAAAATTACATTAAAAAATTTTAGTATTAATTCACCCATATAATGTCAATGAAGAAAATGTTTATGTCCTTGAAATCTCTATGTGAGTATAAATAAAATTGATATTTTGTTATATCTATTTAATTTTATTAAAAATTAACTATAAAATAATAAGATTCCTGTTACATCAAATGTAATTATTAGTTTATTATGTAAGTATAATAATAATTTTTAAACTATTTCCCTTACTATACGTATATTAATAACTAATATATAAAATGTTACATATACATATACAACATTTGATAGTTGGGTTAAGATATAAAGTTCCAGATTCAAATCTTGGTAAAATACCTTTTAATTGTAATTATGATTATGATTTACCAGATAATATTAAAATTGTATGTAAAGCAAGATTTATAAGTTGTACTTTAGGTTTTTTTATATATACATCTCCACTGGTTTACTAATTAATCATTCTTTTAAATTATTTGATTTCTGAAATAACTTACTTCATTAAGGAAAATTCTTATAATTTACAAAAAAATTTGTTTGTATTGTAATAAATTAACATCTATTGGTCTTTATTATATATAAAATAACCTCTTTTATAATCACTATTAATTATAAGTACAGTCACACAAAACATCAGTAATAAATATATGTAACTCTAGCGTTTTATGGTGTCGCAGAAATCACGTGATTAAATTAGGTACGCGTTATGCATTTTATTCTTGTTTGGTATTAAATAGGGTAAAGGATGGCGAGAAAAATTAGAATTTTTTTATATTTTTGAAAATTTGTGAAAAATTATATATATATATATAATCACAATTCACAATATTGAAAATATTGAAATTCCGTAATGTCAGGATAATCACAAATCTCTAACCTACTAATTGAAAATGGAAGAAGAATATTAACAAGAAAAAGGTCAAATACTCAACTCGTTGATGTTTTCTTTAGTTCATCCGCTATTAATCCTCAACTAGAAAAATAACAAAATAACGAAAATGAAATAAATAAATACATTTAAAATTTTACCAGAACGCCATTATATTATATTCTTGAGTATGAGAAATAAATAGATTATGATATTAACTTTCAAGATCTTGTAAATTTTTCAATTCAATGTTTTTTTTGCAATAAACAGTTTCAAT
This sequence comes from Oehlia diaphana, assembly GCA_003833135.1. Lineage (NCBI taxonomy): Eukaryota > Fungi > Glomeromycota > Glomeromycetes > Glomerales > Glomeraceae > Oehlia > Oehlia diaphana. Next base: position 38,332 of record QZLH01000208.1, on the reverse strand, counting down.
GTTAAATATAATTTGTATTGTTGATATGTTTTAAATGGGACTTTCCAAAAATCCTGACAATCATAATATCAAAAATCCCGATAAATACGAAATCCTGCTAGTCATAGAATCTTGATAATCTAAAATTTTGACAGCCAAAAGCCTGACTTAAAATTCAATCGGATGAATTTGAGATTAGTTAATTTTTATCTAATTTTAGGAGACTAGTAATTTAATGTACATAGTATAGTAGTCCTTTTAATTAAAATAAAAAAATTTTTTTTCATTAATAATATAGTAGCATTAGTTAAACCATACAAATAATTTGCATTAATATTAACAAAAAAATTACATTAGTATTAATAAAATTTACTAATCAAATAAATAATTCAAATTGTATAATTAAGACCAGGACTTCTTCTGCGTACCATGCGTACTATCAAAAAATGTCACTAAATGGTCGGCATAAAGTGTGGCGCACATTTAACATATAGCATGTGACGAATAGATTTTTCACTACTGAAAAAAATGTTCCCAGAATATTTAGTGAAAGACTGAAAGTGGAGGTGGTGATGAAAATATCACGTGATTTTTCGTGATGTGCGCTACAGCATTTAAGGGTAGGGTTCACCCCTTTATATGGAGGTCGTCTAAAGCGGGGGCAAATCACGTGACTTCGAAAAAAAATTGTTTTCATAAAATAAAACTTTTTACCTTATATTCAACCATTCTAAACACAC
>QZLH01000208.1:8275-32688 GCA_003833135.1 Oehlia diaphana | reverse complement strand
ATAACCCGACCCGACGGGTCGGGTCATGCGGGTCACGGGTTATTAAAATTGTTAGTACCGACCCGATTTAAAATTCACTCAGGTTGAATTATCCGGGTTAGACCCGAATTTTGCGGAGCACTAACACAGACGACGACATATCATCACACAAGATCTTTTATTGTTTTATTTTCTCTTTTAGTAGAATAATGAAATTAAAATCGCTCTTTATCTGTATTTTTTAAAAAAGAAATTTCACAAGAAAAAATACTTTTATTTCATGTATTGGTACAGGTATGAGACTTGTAATGTATTCCTAATTGTTTATTTATTTATATTTGTAAAAAAAAACAGAAATTTGGTATTTGGGTATCTTTAAATAAAATCGAAAGTTATATTCAGATATTATGTAAGTAATTTCATATATTTTTTATTTACATTTACGTTTTTTTTTTTTTTTGATTTTAAAAATGTATTAACTTTAATCATAGTTATTTTACTGGGGAAATGATTTTTTTCGATTTTATAGATGTAGTGACTAAATTATTAGAATATTTTAGAGGCGCAGGAGAATATTCGGTAAGTTATAATCTTGTCGAATATTGATACTTCATTATTAGCATTGTCATAATATCTATTTAACTTTATAATAAAAAATTATATATAATAGAAATAGGATTCTATTTGATCTCATTGGTAAGTTAGTACGAAAATTAAATTTGTTAATATAAATTATAATAATAAATACATGCATTACATGCAATAACTAACCTATATATTGTATATATTTTATTGTATATAAGAGGAAGATATCTTATCGCGCGCAAGAATTACTCAAAAAAAAAATCCATTTTAATTGTGAATTTGAATATGATTTACAAGAGAATATTAAAACTGCGTGTAAAAGAAGATTTATCTTTATACGCATTTCCTTTATTAATCATTATTTTATATGTAATTGAGAGAATTTTTAGAATTTCTGATAATTTACAAAACAAATTTGTTCGTCTTGTAATAAATCATTGTACTATACATAACGTTATACAGACTATAAACTTGGATGAATTTGTCTTTTATTGAGAAATATTTTAACTAATATATAATAAATTAATTCTTAATATTTAATTGTAGTAATAAATATTTCATCTTAATATACTCTAATTATAATCATATTTTCATTATTCACAATATACTGTATGGCGTGTATTCCAAAAAGTTAAACGCTACCAGCATATAGCTGAAGTAATGACAGAAGCAATCCATTAAGAAGTATTCATCATCATATTTCAAATGGCGTAGGAAATGTAGGGCTAAGACCCCGATTTAACTCACTACAGGTTAGAACACATTGGAAGAAGCTGCACAAAACTGCTAACCGGACTATTATTATTATAATTATTATTATCATTGTAAATATAAGAAATTAGCAAATAAATTCGTTACATTTATTATGTTTTCTTACCTTAATTTCGTAAACTAAAATCAAATGTTTGAATTTCAGGAAATACACGTCAACTCACTAACCGGTAATGTTTACCAAAATACGATAAATTTTTTTTTTTAGTAAACAAGTAACTGATAAACGTATCTACCTAAATTAATCAGATTACATCATAATCCCTGCAGATTTTCCTGCATAGACGGGCATTAAATTAAAAAATAACTATTGTAATAATTTAATGTGGAAGCCAATTAACTAAAAGGAATTTTATTTTCCACGTTATGAAATTTTAATCAAAAAACATTATTTTTGTATACAAAGAAAGAAATTATATTTTAAGAATGATAAAAAAATTATTCTTGGTTCAATAAAATATTTATAAATTTATTTCATGACCATCAAGCAAATTTACATGAATGATACCAGGTATGGTACATTTCCTCTTAAAGTATATCTTCGTAGGCTGGACATGCGGACATAGAGATATGCAGAAAATACAGATATGTACAGATAAATAATTTCCATAAACTTTATTAATTTGTACTTTTTTTAAAATTTAGATTTTAAAAAAATTTTAAAAAGTTCAGTTATTTCCTCTTGAAGTAAGTATATCGGACATGCTGACATACAGACATGCAGAAAATACAAATGTACAGATATATGTACTACTAAAAGTTTTGATTTAAAAATTATTACATAATACCTTTATTGATGTACTTCTTTCGTGGTAATATTATAATTGATTATTTTTCAATGATTTTTATATCTAAAAAAGTTATTACATAATACAATTAGAAATCCCTTTGTTTAGTTACACACTACATTTCTAACTTTTTCATGGTAATGGGATACAAAGTTAGTTTTGTTGATATTTTAATTGCGTCCGACAAACTTAGATATTTTTTATCAATGCTTTAATCTAAAACATGTTATTTACATGTTATTGACATGTTATTTAATTTAGAAACATTTATAAAAAAAGCTTATTTTTTTTTCGTTATTTGTAAATTTTTTTTTTTTTTTTTTTTTTTAAACTTTTTTTTTTTTTTTATTTTTTTTATATTAAAAAAAAAAAAATGGAAAAAAATTTTGGCCAAATATAATATCAGATATCATATATGATTTAAAATTATTATTAGAAACTGGAGGTAGTCAAGATGTATTGATACAAGCAGGAAAAAATTCGGATTATAAAGAATTATATGCACATTCACTTATACTCGGTTGTCGATCACAATATTTTCGTGACGCATTTCCTATTAATTCAATTGAAAAAATCGATGGAAAATATATTATAAAAAGACCTGATATTTCTCCAAGATCTTTTAGTATTATTTATGTATATAATAATAATTTGAATTTGAATAATTTTGATATTAATATTTGTTTTATTTTCGATTTTAAATTTATTTTTTTTATTTCCTCGTTTCATTCTTCCTCTCATACAATAGTTACTTTTACGGAGGAACTGTGATTCTTGATAGAGAAGATGGTGTTGAAGTTTTGAATTTATTTATGGCATCAAATGAATTGGAATTACATAAATTAAAGAATCATGTGGGAAATTTTTTGAAAAAACATCAAAGATATTTCTTTCAAAAGCATCCTATAGATATGATCGATATTATATTTACTCATGATATATTTGCTGATTTACGAGAATTTTGTTTAGAAACATTATGTGCGGAACCTCATATATTATTAGGTACGGATAAATTCAAATCCCTTTTAGAAGATGTATTAATACAATTATTAAAAAGAGAAGATTGAAATATCTATATGGGATGATATACTTGTATGGGGATTTGCAAAAAATCCATCTTTAGATAATGATGTTAATAAATGGTCAAGGGATGATATAGATTTGATGAAAAATACTATTGAAAAATTTATACCTTTAATTCAATTTCATGATATTTCGGCCGAAGATTTTTTAATGAAGTTTTACCTTATGAAGAATTAATACCAAAAGATATTAAACAAGAAGTTCTCAGAGCTCATATGTTACCAGGAACAAGATCTTCTATGGCATTCCGTTCCAAATTTAACTGCTCAAGTTAACGGTCCAATTCGTCGTGCTACTTTACCAAAGATTGATTCCAAAATAATAACCACTCAACATGTATTATCATTTTCAAGTTGGATTGATGGATTTGAATATAAGAATGCTAAAATAATTCCTTATGATTTTAATTTATTATTACGTGGTAGTCATGATGGTATAGGATCCATAAACTTTTCATAGATTATGTGATAACAAAGGTCCAACTCTTATTGTTATTAAAATAAGAAATTCTAAACGAATTGTTGGAGGTTATAATCTTTTAGACTAGGATTCTAATGGTAGAAGTAAAACTTCTCTCGATGGTTTCATATTTTCTTTTGATGAACTTGGAGCTCCTAACATTGGTCGTGTTAAACCCAATGAATGTTCTGTACGTTGCTATAAAGAATGGGGTGCTAATTATGAAGGTGGTAATGATTTAGCTATGAAAAATAAGGCCGAATGGAAATCTAAGCTTGTTTCTTATCCAGATATCAAAATCCCCAAAAAATTCATTTGTAGTGGATATTAAGTTTTTCAAATTAAAAAGAAGCGTAATTTTTAGACATTTTGTATTGTAACTGAACTTTATTTATTTATTTCTGTACAAGTAAAAATAAAAAATAAAATTTGACCACTTTTTTTTATTATTTAAAATTGCGCATTAACTACGCCAACTACGCCTCAATTTAAATTTGTGTCACGTGTGCACAGATAACATTGTATACTAAAGCTACATACTACGAGTCATTTTTACAAGTGTCTTATTTTCTCGGCCTCAAATTATAACGGTTTACAGGTACATTCTCAACATTCCTTTTCTTTTTATCACGAGATTTTTTCTTCTCTTCAACAGTTTCTTGTGCGTCGTCCAGAGTTAACTTTTCTGCCAATTCCGAAATATCGCAATCGTTATCAGCAGATTTTTCTACTTTCTCAACATTCTCTTTTTTACCACGAGATTTTTTCTTCGTTCCTTGGTTCTCTTCATCAACTTCTTGTACATCTTCCTTTCCTTTATCGCAATCATTATCAGCAGATTCTTCCATTTCATTCTTTACCTTCTCAACATTCTTTTTCTCTTTTCTACCACGAGATTTTTTCTTCGCTCCTTGGTTCTCTTCAATAACTTCTTGTGTATCATTCGGAATTGACTTTCCTTTATCGCTATCATCATCAGCAGGTTCTTCCATTTCATTCTTTACCTTCTCAACATTTTTCTTTTCCTTTTTACCACGAGATTTTTTCTTCGCCCCTTGGTTCTCTTCAACAACTTCTTGTGCATCACTCAGGTCTAACTTTCCTGTCCATTCCGAAATATCGCAATCATCATCATCAGGTTCTTGGTTCATATCTTTATTTTTTCCAGGATGAGCAGAATGAAGCTTGACTTGTTGAACGGTTTTCTGGACCGTATCATCAACTTCTTTTATTATTTGAGCCTCATCAAAGATTTCATTTGGCTCTTCTTTGGCAAAAATATCTCTTGCTAGGAGCCATTGTGTTGGTCGATAATGTAAATGTAACGCAGCCATCGGTATAGGATTTCCAGTTGCTGTTTCATTTTTATCAAAATCTTTGGCGTTGAAGAAGTAAACTGATACGGCACCATACCCAAATTTACTCTGGTCTGGCTTCTTATCATTATCATTCTTAATATCTTCCTTCGTACCATTTCTTTTACTCAAAAAGTTGTTTACACTATCATTATTTTGAGCTTCACCATTTTCAATACTTTCGTCATCATTTTCCATCCATTTAGAAAGATCAAACATTAAAGCAGTTTTCTTTCTTTTTTCACCAATGAATCCATCTTTCTTAATTTTAACAGCTTTATTAATTAATCTTAAAGAACGATCCAATTGACCATCAACATAAATTTTTGTTCGAAAAGATATGGCGGAAGATTGTTCTCCCATAGTAAATAATTCTTTTTTAGCTCCAAATAATATTTCATAATTTTTATCTAATTGATCTACCGCTGCATAATACGTTTGATCACTATATAGTTTACAGTAATTAAGATTAACGACTTTGGTAATGATATAATAAATAATCTCTCGAATAAACAAACAATATATAATACTTCACCTTTCAACCTTTTCACCAGTTTTTTGGTCGAGTACATAGGAAACACCTGTCGTAGTCTAATAATATTCAAAAATATTATAAAAAATAAATAAAAAAAAAAATTATAAATTTATAATTGAAATATTAATATTGAATAAATATGTACAGTTCTTTTATCAACAGACTCGTTATACTCTTTAAGTAACTTTCCGTCTACCAATAATTCTAATGAAAATCCTCCTAATAACATTTTTCCTTATTATTATTATTATTTTTCGTTCGTGTTATAAAAAAAAAATTATTTTTTATAAAAAGTATTTTTGAAAAAAAAATAAAAGAAGTAGTTTGAAAGTTTGAAAAAAATCACTTTAATTTCTCTTTTTATTCTGATAAAGAGCTTAAAATATAAGAGACGTGGAAATGACGTGATGATGTTGCTCATTTTTGGCAATAAAAGTCTCACTAAATGTACTGCGGTACATTATTTATAAATTTTGCTGCGCTTAATCCAAGCTCGTCACGTGGTTACACACAATCAGCCCAACATTCAAAGTACCTTCGATTGTACATTGTGTACATTGTACAGTATAAAGAAAATATTTGCTTATATAATTACACAACTTTTTGTTTATTGTTTCAAAATAATCCAAATCCAGTAATGTAAATCATTTTTATTCGAATAAAAAATTTGTTGTTATGTTGTTATACAAATTATTCATTTTAATCAAAAATACTCCATTTACAAAAAAAAAAAAGAAAAAGAAAAAGAAAAAAAAGAAAAAAAGAAAAGAAAAAAAAAATGGAAGAACCAACATTGTGTTTAGAAATTTTAAAGAATTTTGAAAATTTATTTGAAACAAAAAAGGATTATGATGTTATCATACGAGCTGGTGAAGGACAAAACCAAAAAGAAATTTACGCTCATTCCACTATACTTTGTTGTCAATCGAATTTTTTTGATATGGAATTTAAGAATGGAAATTATAATTTTAGGATACCAAATATTTCTCCACATATCTTTGAAGTCGTACTCAGGTAAGCATATATAAATAATAAAATATTTTTTTAAAAAAATAATTATTTAATAAAGATAACAAATTTAAATAAACACGTCTATTTATTTACTTATTTAATTATATATATATATATATATACATATATTTTTTAGGTATTTATATTGTGGACATATGGATTTGAACAGCAAGGACGGACCGGATATTTTAAAATTATTAGTTGCCGCGGATGAACTGGGTTTAAATACACTTTGTGAATATATTCAAGAATATTTAAATGAAAATCAAATATATTTATTTCATGATCAAAAAGAAATCTTCAAAAAGGATCCGGTTGGTATTCTTGAAGTTATTTTTCAATATAAATCTCTTGCAACATTAAAAGAATATTTTTTAAAAGTAATTTGTCAAGAACCAGACATTATATTTGGAATGAAGAATATTTCGAAAATACCACCACACATATTAGAATCATTACTTATACGTGAAGATCTTGCCTTAGATGAAATTGATGCGTGGGATAAATTGATTTTGTGGGCTCATGAACAACAACCAACCGTTAATCGTGATCCTTCCAAGTGGACAAGTGAAGAGGCAGCACTAATGGAAAGGACAGTATCAAGGTTTATTCCATTAATTAGATTTCATGACATTAATTCAGAAGAATATTGTCAAAAAATATTACCTTATCAAGGTTTACTACCGGATAGATTAAGTCAGGATATTTGGCAATTTCATTATGCTGCAGATATAAAACCAATGGGAACATTACAATCAAGATCCTTTTGTACAATTGATTCTATTCTTGTAAAGACGAATCATCTAGCATTATTTTCAAGTTGGATCGATGATGCAGATGTACTCTTAACAAAAATTCCATACAAATTTAATCTTATTTTACGTGGAAGTAGAGATGGATTTAATGCTAATTCATTTCATGAAAAATGTGATGGTAAAGGTCCAACAATTATAGTTGTTAAAATTAAAGGGAGTAATCGAATAATTGGAGGATATAATCCACTTGATTGGAATGGAAATGGGGATAAAACTACAACGGAGAGTTTTATATATTCTTTTGGGAATTATAATATTATTACTACAGGTAGAATAGGTAGAGTATTACAACCAGAATATGCTGTACGTTGTTATAGTAATTATGGACCACTCTTTGGATCTTATAACCTTGGTAGCAATGATATAATGATGACTGAACATGGTGAATGGAGTTCTGTGACAAATTCTTATCCTAATCTTAACATTCCAAGAAATTTTGAAATTGATGATTATGAAGTTTTTCAGGTAGCTTTAAAATTTTTTAATTAATAATTATTTATTAAAGTTTTTGTTTCATATTATGTATGTTTAAATTGTTGGTTTTTATATAAAATAAATAAATAATTTTATTAAATTTATATCAGTGATGGTTGTTTAATTTACAGTTTAAGACAGTTCAGTTTTAAAAAAAATATATAATAATATTAGTTGCTATATTTTCCTTTACCTCTAATAATATGCTATTTTTATTACAAATGCAATATTTAAAACCCAATATTACTCAGCAAAATAAAATACATAGTTATTGTTTTCCATATATAAAGTATTGTAAACAATATAGATTTCTTACTTTTCACAATATGAGTTATTACAATGCACTCATATTTTAGTGCAAGTTTACAATCTGACTAAACTCGACCTGATTCCCTTAGGGAGTTGAATGTTTTTCTGTTCACAAATAATGTTTTAAAGTAGTTTGCTTTGTAATTATTGTCTTTATGAACTCGTAAATATAGATGGATTATGATGGTAAGTTTTTACATACAATTAAAGGGAATTAATAATATTACAATAAATATCAATAGAATAATATATAATATATATATTATTTCATGAAAGATTAATTGAAATAACTAACAAGCCAGATACATCAATAATGAAAATCCAATAAAGGCTATCTCTATATGACTGGAAATGCTTTGGAGTGTATGTCACAATGCTGGTTGAATTCAGCCTTTAGGTTTTAATTTTCTACTATTAATTTATCAGGCGGATTCATCTCCAAATGCCACATCAAAGTTTCACAGCAATTTATATTATCTTAGGCATATATTTTATTTTTTTTTATAAATAGAAAATTTAAGTATCTAACTAATTATATTAATTTGCTTCGCTACTTTTGATTAAAGTAATGTTATTATTTGTAGAAAGTTTTCAACTGAGTAAAAGTGAGGGATTCAAATATACTGTATAATAAAATAAAATTATTGAATTGTTTCTAATGTTGTTTTCTTGTCCTCAGCTATGATATTTTCATATAATTCACTCCTTTTCTAATGAAAGGGAGTAATTTTATACAATATATTATATATTATTATAGTACATAATTTATTTATATAATTAAGAAAATCTTTTATTTTTGTCAATAAAAAGAATGAAATAATTTTTCTTATTTTTATGGTAAAATAATATGTATTATTTTCCTAATTAATTTAACTAGACAATTGATATTTTATTGATATGATATTTGTATTATCATAACATTATTATTTAAAAATAGTAAGTAATACCAGCTAATATTGTTTGATAAAACCATTACTAAAAAAGTCTCTCAATTTAATTTTATTTCTTGAACACGCTCCATCTTCACTATTTGAACTACTATTATTGATTTTATATTAAATACCAATAAAATGATTGATTATTTTACATAGAATCTTGGAGTTTGAACTAACTATTAGAATATCTCAACAATTAATTTATTTTTTCGTCTGCCTTTATTCAAGTTTTTTAATTATAATATGATAACATCAATTGTGTGATTTATATTACATGGATAATATTTCTTCGTCCGTAGACATAGTAGATAGATGATTGCGTTTTTTCCAGTGAATAAGTTATGTCAATGATTACAAACAAGCTAAATAACTTCATTTTTATAAATTAGTTTGTAGTAAATGCCAGATATTTTCATTTTTGTGTAATATTTACTTATTCAAGGATTAAAGTATCAATATATATCTGTATAAGGGAGCTGTGTAGAAGTTATTATAGTTATTATGTAATGCTTGTAGATCTATTTATATATTTATATTTATGGAAGCTTTGAATCTTAAGTCCTTTTAAATTTAAATTGATTAAAAAAATCATTTTTTTTTTGTAACTATAGTCCCTATCGAGGTTTCTTCATTGAACATCATACTATAGCGATCTTTTAACCTGATTAAAAATAAATAAATAAATGGATTAAAGATTCTTTTTTAAATAGAGAATATAAATTACTATACATATAAATCTTTGAGTAATAGAAATTATATTTCATGTATTTGTTCATATTTTCTAATAAATTATATTATTTTGCTATTATATACTATAGATTTTATATTTTATATTTATATTTTAAAAATTAATAATTAAAAAATAATAAAATATCATAAATTAATTAAAATATCATAAGCTGTTTATATATTTTTCGAAAATATCATAAATTATATATCTGTTTTGGAAATATCCTCCACAAATATATTTTTAGTACTATATTAATTATTTTAATGGGTTAATTATTACATTTCTTAATGGAGAATTCAATAAAATGAAAATTGTTTTAATTATTTAATTGGCAAAGAATTCATTCTTTAAATCAGGACAACTATACTTTTAGCAGTTTCTAAATATAATACAATAAACAACAAACCGAATTATTAAATTTTAAACAAATTCGGAATAATAATATAGTAATTGAAAAGTCGAAACTTGATATTTTTAAATTAATTATTATTTCATTAATAATATCATTTTAATTTTATTTTTTTTATTTTACGATCTTTTTATTTGAAATTGTTTTCTTTTTTCCTTAAAAAAAAAAAAAAAAAAAATTTGATGAATTTTATTTTTTTTTTTTTTTTTTTAAATTTTTTTTTTTGAAATTTTTTTTTTTTTTCCTTAAAAAAAAAAAAAAAAAAAAATTTGATGAATGTAATTTTATTTTTAAATAATAACTTCATCACATTTTTTCTTATATAATACTACAATTAGTTGCAAATAAATAAACAAAATTAAATCTACTAAAAATATGAAGATTTTAATTATCTACTTGATAAACTACTTGATAAACTTCATAATCATCAACTTCAAATTTTCTTGGAATATTGATATTTGGATAAGCATTCGTAGCAGAAGTCCACTTCCCATATGCATTCATAGTTAAATCATTGCTACCATTGTCGTAATTACCGAAGAGAGGTCCCCACGAAGGATCACAAACAATAGCATTTGACGTTTTAATCACTCTACCAATCTTACCTGCATTAACATCATCACAATTTTCAAATAAAAATATAAAACTATCTGGTGTACTTTTAAGAGAGAGTCCTTCCCAATCAAGTGGATTATACCCTCCAACTATTTTATGCGTTTCTTTAATTTTAGCGACCACGATTGTTGGTCCTTTATTATCACATTTTAAATGAAAAGTATCAGCATCAAACCCATCCCTGCTACCGCGTAAAATAAGATTAAAATTTTGTGACATTCTTTTTAAGACTTTGTCTTTTTTATCCATCCAACGTGCAAATAATGCCAGATATTTTGCATTAATAATATTGGAATCAAGTTCATTAGCATTGCACAAGATTCTTGATGGTAATGAACCTATTTGTCTTAAATCACCAACCAAATAAAATCGCAAAATTTCTAGTCTCAATCTTTCTGGCAATAAATACTGATAAGGTAATACCTTGTTATAAAATTCCTTTGAACTAATATCATGAAATCTAATTAACGGAATAAATCTAGATAATGTTTTTGCCATTAATGTTAATTCCTCGTTAGTCCATTTGTGAGGATCTTCTTTAACGGTAGGTTGTTGCGCATGAGTCCATGTAATCAAATTATTCCATACTTCAATTTCATCTAATGCGAGGTCATCTCGTAAAAGTAATGTTTCTAATATCTGTGCCGGTAAAGCTGAAATCTTATCGGTTCCAAATAAAATGTCTGATTCTTGACAGATTATTTCTAAAAAATAATCTTTTAATTTTGTAAAAGTTTCATGTTGAAAAATGATTTCAAGTATTGCAATAGGGTCATTCTTTAAGAATTTGTATTGAAACTTTATAAAAAAGTCCTGAACATATTCACCAAGTGAATGTAAATCCAATTCATCTGTAGCAACCAATAAATTTAAAATATATGTCCCAGACATTGTGTTCAATTCTATACTTCCACAATATAAATATCTAAAAAAGAAAAAAAAAATTAAGTAAATGGAATATTCGTATCAAATATAATATATATATATATTCTTTACTAATTATATTTCGTCATATATTACCTGAGAATAGCTTCAAGAATATATGGAGAAATATTTGGTTTCTTAAAAAAAAATTTTCCATTCCTTTTCTCAGCCCAACTAGAAGAAAAAGCTGTATCAAAATAATTTGACTGACAACGAAGTACAGTAGAATGAGCAAAAAGTTCTCTTTGGTTAAGTCCTTCACCAGCCTGAATAATAACATCATAATTCTTCTTTGATGATAATAAATTTTCAAAATTTTTTAAAATTCCTGAATATAATCTTGAATCCATTTTTATTTGTTGTATTATTAAAAAAATATTGTAAGAATTCGAGAAAAAGAGTATTCGAATATTTTTCAGTTATTAATTTATAGTTAAATAAATGATCGACATACTATAATTGGAAATTTGTGTGTATTCCATTACGTCGGCTAATTATGTGTAACCACATGACGTAAAATTTTGCAAATGGGTCACGTGATAAATTCACATAAGTATCCATACAACGAGGTGTGAGAGGTGATTGATTTGTTTACAAACCATTATTTCCGCATTAATGATTAATTGGTTAGATAGAGAAGAAATTTATTCAATCATTAACATTGGCGTATGAATATGCGATTCAAGTTATTTACCATAACTCCGATAAATGATCATTATTCAGAAGAAACTCAGGCACGTGATCATTTTTCTTGAAAAAATTTTTATAGGGTATATGAGGGAAGTTAAATCTTAATTAGCAATAGAATGAATTTGTCACGGATTTAATATTGTATTTGTCGGAATAGTGTAAATTTTATGATAATCAAAAGAACATTAATTAACATAAGATTTACGGCGAGTATCCTCTATATTTTTTCGACACGTACTGGTTGATTTACGAATTCAAATATTGGAAAGTTGTAACGTTTATAACTAGATTATTAGAAAATTTCTAGTGTCAACCATTCTTTTAGTAATAACCATTCCTTCTAATACATTAATTTTATAGCAGGTACCAGCAAATTTAAGATAACCTGCCCTGTAAAAAAAGTCGATCTGTTTTTTATATCCATCTTTTTCCGTAAAGGGCTCATATTTCCGGAATTAATAACCTTATACCACGGAATTTATCGAATTATTTTCATTTTCCATAAATGGATCCGTGAGAGGCTCATTTTTACAGAAATAACGAATAAATTTTTTTATAGAGCTGCCGTAAGTACTAACAAGCAGTGACGGTCTTTAACCAGGATGGCTTAACATAAAATTTTTACACCATCAAAAGTCCTTCGAAACATAACGTTGATGGCAATACTGTAGTTCCGCATACAACAATTATCGTCATTATAAGTAATGCAAAATTTGAAGAGATCTAATTTTTTCATTGTTATTTAATTATGTTAAACATTTGTATGAAATAAAAAAAAATGAACCGTTAATTTATTAAACATGTATATTTATCGTTATCAGCATTTTGATTGGCCATAAAACTAAAATTTCTTCGTTAGATTAATGAACGATCATGTGTCAATTGTGTCATGTGTAGCACGACTACTAACACGTGGATATAATTGATTTTCAGGTTAATAACATAACTTAGTACTTCGTGAATCTCCAAAAATCCGTAAATAAAAGTAGATAATACAGCTTTTAGTTTAATCAAAGCGAAATTGTTAAATTTTTATGAGTAGTTTACCGCTGGATCCATCGGTGCCCCACGTAAAACATAAAAACGAACATATAAAAAAAAAATTTTTTTTTCCGGTAAAAAAGTTAACACACGTTTCAAGAACAACCCCTATAAAAAATTTTTCAGAAAAATGATCACGTATCTGAGTTTCTTCGGATAAAAAACTAGAAAAATGATCATTTATCGGAGTTTTTTCCAGAATTTTTTTTATAGGGAACATCTAGCGAATTAGAGTTATTCTAGAAAAATTTTTATAGTACGATATATTTGTATACGATGTCATTTTGTACTTAGTGTAAACAGTAAAAAACCTGAATATTAAATATAAATACCACACATGGTTGCTGAATTACAAATCTATGAAGCGGTATCATTGGATCCAATGATTATAGATAAAGTACAATGATTATAAAGCAAACTATTGTTAATTGCATACAAACATGAAATATTTAATACTAGTTTGAAGATAGAAGTAATCTCATATTGTATAAAATTAACTAAATACTAAGCCTCTTACTTTTTAACCACCTGAAAAACTTCATAATCATCAATTTCAAAATTTCTCGGGATGTTAAGATTAGGATATGAATTTGTTACAGAACTCCATTTACCATCTCTAGTTACCATTATATCATTACTACCACGGTTATAAGATCCAAAAAGTGGACCATAATCAATAAGACAACGTACAGCATGTGATTCACGAATTACTCTACCTATTCTACCAGTACAAATGTTATTAAAATCTTCGAATATAAATATGAAACTATCTGGCGTACTTTTATCGCCATTTCCATTCCAATCAAGTGGGTTATATCCTCCAACTACTTTATTTGATCCTTTAATTTTTGCAATAACAATAGTCGCACCTTTGTCATTACATTTGGCATGAAAATCTGCAGCTGTATTACCATTTATACTAGCACGAAAGATAACATTAAATTTATATGGAATTTTTTGTAAAATTTCGTTTTTTTTATATATCCAACTTGCAAATAGAGCTAGATGTTTATCATTTACAAGAACGGACGACCTTGATGGTGATTTCATTTGTTTTCCTGGGGCCAAATAAGACTTTAAGATTTCATTTCTTAATTTTTTTGGCAACAAATCTTCATAGGGCATTACTTCTTCATAATATTCTTCAGAGGGTATATCGTAGAACTTAACCAATGAAATAAATTTCAAGATTGTCCTTTCCATCAAAGTTAATTCATTCTTAGTCCACTTAGAAGGATCTTTATTAACAGTAGGTTGTTGTGCGTGGACCCATTTTATCAAGTTATTCCATACTTCAATTGCATCAAGTGCAAGATCATCTCGTCTAAGCAATTTTTCTAATATTTTTTCAGGTAGTGCCAATATTTTATCAGTTCCAAATAAAATCATCGGTTCCTGACAAATTGTTTTCAAACAGTAGTCGTTCAATACAGCAAAGGTTTCGTGTTGAAAAACAAATTCAAGAAACCTGATAGAATCATTTTGTAAGAAATCTTTTAAATTTTTAATTAAAAATTCTTTAATATATTCGCTAAGTGTGTTTATTCCAAATTCATCCGTTGCAGCAAATAATTTTAAAATATCCAATCCACTTCGGATGGTTAAATCTATTTGTCCACAATATAAATATCTAAAAAAAAAAATAATGATTTAAGATATAAATAAGAAAATTTTATCAAATAATAGTTATAGGAAGTAACGTTTATTATACCTGATAATAATTTTAAGAATACGATGCGAAACGTTTGGTTTCTTAAATATAAATTTTCCATTTTCTTTTTCAGCCCAATTATCAGAAAATGCCGTATCAAAATAACTTGACTGACAACAAAGTACAAGTGAATGAGCATAGATCACTTTATTTTCTTCACTAGTTTGTATGATAACATCGTAATTCTTTTTTGAATTGTATAAAATTTCAAAATTATTTAATATCGACAAATATAATTTCTGTTGCATTTTCTTTCTTTTATTTCGCGATTTAAAATAATATTTATCAAAAGAAAAAAAAAAATTCGTATGAAATAAATAAATTTGTACGTTCTTTAAATATGTTTTCGAAAGAAATTTCTTTGTATGTACCGGAATTCGGAATTATTTTCCGGTGCCACCGAATATTGCTATTTTTAGGTCTAACCCAAAAACTGTACTTCTAATTCGTTCGCTGATCAATACAAAGAATCGGTTTAATATTTATTTGGTTAATACTTTATCCTTATTATTAAAAATGAAATAAGCAATAACGACGCTTGCAATTTCTTATTAAACCAATCACTACTTGACATTTCAGCTATAAACATGATTTAATCTAAAAACATAGCTTTATTTGATACCGATAAGGTTATATCCAATACGACAGATCCATTAAAGATAAAATGAAGGAAGGATACTATGGGGGAAACTTTAGTCAACCGTTTACGGTAGTATTGTGCATCATTATTGCTTTATTAAGAAAATAACATTAAGACGTATAGTTGTCTTATATATTATTTTTTTCGGAAGAATTCGCTTTATCAAATTGAATATCTGTACAATAAGATTAAAGTTATCCACTTTTTAACTATTATCAAAGGCTTTACTAGCTTCTTTTAATGCTAAGTTTTTTTTAATAAAAAAATTAACAAAACAATTGTAACATTATTTTTAATCAAGAAATCTTTGTTATTCATATGATATGTAATGGTAAATAAAATTTTCAACGACTTTTCTTAAAATAAAAAGGACGTTAGTTTGTAAGTTCCGTATTTCGTGGATAATTTTTTTTAAAGAATTTTTCAAAAATATTTCATCACTTCAACACATAATGGAATTAAGAAAGATAAGAAAACCTATGTCATGATTCTCTATTATCAACATTATACGCGAATATTTTTTTACAAATTTCTTTGAAAGTAATAAATATTAAAAATTTCTCTTCCTTTTTGGCGAAATTTTAATAAATTTGGCGTTAATAACATAATAACGTTAACGATATTGTGATACTGTTCACATTTACAGTTGTCTTATTCAACATTCAACTCCCCCTAATTATTAAAGTATATATATACTGATAATATTAATGACATGATACTAATTGACCCCTATTATATTAATCTCGTAAAGCAAGTACTCTGATAAATTTTTAATATAATATATAATATATGCACATATATATGCTATTTTAGCCGTAGTCTGCTGCTAATAACAGGAGTAGGTGTGTTTACATAGAAGGTGAACGTTGCAACAGGATTAAATGTGTTTGAATTAATATAACAATAAAATTTATTGTTTTATATTAGATCTTATAATGTATAATAACATGTTTTTTTCATTTTTAAGTTACTTAAAAAAATCATACAAAGTCATATTTATTCAATTTTATTTTTGATTATATCACTGATCCAAACCTAATAGGTTAAAGAACGAAAAAACGAAAAAAAAAAAAAATAAAAAAAAAAAATTAGTAATAATAAAAAATCATGTTTATCGTAGGACCACAGCGTCAATCTGATCCCAATCACCGATTTAGATCTAACCTTTACATATATAAGTTAATAATATATATATGTGTATACATATATCTAATTTCATAAAAAAAAATATTAGTATAGATTATAAAAAAAGCAGAATGAAAAATATTAAAATTCAGTTTTAAAAAAAATTGAAAAGAAATATTGTTAAAATATAACTGCAAAGAAACAGCTATTAAATAATATTAAAAATAATCCAGTCTAACAAAAAGAGGCTGTAAAAAAATATTATTAATAAAAAAATCCGTTCTAAAAAAAGGACTGAAAAAAAAAAAATATTACAAAAAGATTCAGTCTAAAAAAGAGACCGAAAAAAAAGATTTTAATCGATCTGCTGCGGCCGATCGCATGACCGAATATGAAGCATGATTAACAAGACAAATTTAAGCTTTTTTTCGTTAATAGCTAAAAAAAACATCCGATTGAAAATTTAAATTTCATTAACCAAAATTATATTGGCGATGAAAATCTCCAAGATTGACGTAAGTCACTTAACAGCCAATCAAATTATTCAAATCATAAGTTGCACAATTCAAAAGGTAATCTCTTGCACGACTAACACAAGTCACAAGATCGACAACAAAACCATTCAAAATTATTTATACAGTTACATAAATAATGATGATTTATGACATCACTCAATGAATTAATCAATCATCTAAGTCTGAAACGTTTAAAATATAAATTTGAGGAAAAGAATAGATAAAACCCTTAAAATTCTCTCAGGACCACTATTAAAGAAGCTCAAAAAAGCTTGGGAAGGAGATATCTTAAAGTTAATATCAACTTTGGAAGATATAAGTAGTTTATAAGACTGAAAAAAAGAGTTGTCCAAGCAAAATCAATACTTAGAAATCTATACAATGTGAAATCGCCATAGTTTGAACGACTTTTATGAAGTTTGAAATGTTTTGTATCTTCAAAGGAAATATATTCAACTCACACGACTACATAATAACCGAGTTTATTCAGTTCACTAGAACATTGTGATCATGAATTGGCCAAAAAATTTATGTAAGTAGTTTTTAGTTGAATGAATCTAATTCTTATTAATAGAAATTATATTGTTGTATATTTTCGACAGAAACTTACTACGAACCTGGACAGTATCAAAATTCGGGCCAGGTTAGGGTAAATTACAAATTTAGTTATATGATGACCGAAAAAATCTTTTTTCTAGAGTAACAAGTGGAAAAATATTAAACTCA
This sequence comes from Oehlia diaphana, assembly GCA_003833135.1. Taxonomy (NCBI): domain Eukaryota; kingdom Fungi; phylum Glomeromycota; class Glomeromycetes; order Glomerales; family Glomeraceae; genus Oehlia; species Oehlia diaphana. The sequence goes on along the minus strand of QZLH01000208.1, from coordinate 14,463 downwards.
CAATACAAAGGAGCCTTTATATACATATTAGTACTTGGATATTAGATAATAGAACTTTCCTTGATGTAGAACATGAACTATCTGGAGAACTATATTCATCAAAGTCTACGGATCTTTAGTTAGAAGAATGTAAAAGAATTATATTTAGAAAGCGGTAACCAAGAATCGCATTGAAAAAGAGTATGGTTATATAATCCAAGTATAATTAGAATTTTTAATATCTAAATCATGTAGCAACAAAAATTTCGCCATTTACTTTTTGGATAACTGTTGCTGATTGTAAAGATTTATTTCATTGAATGAACACTGATAAATCGAGAATAAGACAGTAGTACAGTATGGTTTCTGCGTTTTCTTTTAATTTTTTTTAGTTCTAACTTTAATTTTCACAATTATAGTGCAAATTTTTCCATAGTGCTTGATTAGCTAATTGACTGCGGTTTATATAATCAAGCAACAATTACTTTGTTGTCTAAATGTTATATTAGAAATGACTTATTAGTTTTCTACATTTTCGTGCGACATTCTTTAACGAATACTTCAAGAAAAACGTAAATTTTATTTTAAATTAAATAGTACACTTGATATCTAAAATCATTCTTTAATGTATGACTTTTTTTAAAAAAAGGTAACAACATTAATTATTTAATTATAATATTGAAATAGTCCAATTGTAATTCTTGTGAACGAAACAAGTGAAATATATTCAAGGTTTTTGATTTCAAAGTGAACTTACACAAAAAATCAAACTGGGACTGAGTCAGGTTTGTATAAAGAATCCGATTAAAGTTTTTTTTTTTTTTTTTGATAAGCGACAAAATATTATGAAAAATCCCAAAATGAGTTACAAGGTCACAACACGTTAAAATACTAAGCAAACACTAAGTATGCTATACTTGAATTTATTTTATGCAGATCATAACGTTTATTTATTTATTTATTTTTTTGATTTGTAACGCATTTCTTTATTTAGTTTTAGGATAACCTATTTATTTACTAGAGGCATTCGTACAAATACGATATGATGACCCTATAACAAATCGATCTAAACTAATAGGCTATCTAAGACCCTCGCATTCCATTCAAATAAAAACTATCTAAACTATCTATAAGCAAGATCACAATCATTCTCCGTTATACAGAAATGTGTTCTAATCTAAATAAAAGTTCTTCGATTATTGACGAATAGCCCACCTCTCTTTCAACGTCAAATACCTGCAACTTAACCTTTAGTATGTCCTCCTAAAAAACTAAACTAAACGTAACTCCAGTTTGAACACGATCGAAGCATAATGCAAGTCGTCCGATGTAGCGGCGCGGTGACCATAATTTCTTGCTATTTATTATGTTTCAATAACAATGAAAGTTCATAATATTGTGTATAGTAGTAGTCAATACAGCTTTTTAAATTTAATAGAATACTGACCAAATATAAAGCATTAATTATAAAGAAATCTACTTTCAAATATTTTACATATTGAGGTCTTTACTATTTTATTCAAGATTCTTTATTATCATAAAATGACCTAATTCATTTTATGTCATTCTTAGACCCTATAAAAATGTTCTGGAAAAACTCCGATTTTCTAGTAGTTATTCCGAAGAAACTCAGACACGTGATCATTTTCTGAAAAATTTTTTATAGAGAGACTATGTCGGTATAGTATTTATAACAAAATATCTTAAATCTCAAGAATCCAAATTTAGAAATATAATTTGGGTTTTATAGAAAAAATAATCCATTGGTTTTATTGTTTTTTGAAATATTCAATTTAAAAGCTCCTTGATTTAAATAGGATATATGACTGATATAAAATGTTGCAAAACAATAATAAAAAATATGCAACTATTTTAGTTATCAAAAAAATCAAACTTAAATTTAAACTTATTTTTGCATTTAATAATCTCTTAGGATACTGTAGTATAAATAAAAAAAAAATCAATTATAAATATTATATCTTAAATAATTCCTTAACAATGTAGATTATAACGTTTGGGTTTATTGTTTATCCGATATGTTTATGGATTAACAATACGCATAACTTTTGGACCAGTACAAAAGATGTACAAATTTTAATTAATTTGTACTACATTACGATATTCTTTTTACCACATTATTTTAAACGATGTCTTCAAAATTTTTGGCAGAATTATCTAGTGATTATGAAAAGCTTTTTGAAACAGAATTAGGATATGATGTTATCATTTATGCTGGAGATGAGTCAAATGTTAAAGAAATTCATGCTCATTCAAATATTTTGTGTATCAGGTCTCAATATTTTCGTTCCGCATTTTCTAATGAATGGGCTGAGAAAAGAGACGGAAAATTTATTTTGAGAAAACCAAACATTTCGCCTCACTTATTTAATATCATTCTCAGGTAATTACCATATTATTTTCCCTTAACATTTATTATTTAATATATATTTATTAATAATAATTAATTATCTTTAACGCTAGATTTATTTATTGTGGAAATATTGAATTAAAAAATTTACAAGGTCCAGAAGTATTGAAACTTTTGATAGCAGTTGATGAACTAAATATTCAACAATTGATTACTTACATTCAAGAATATTTGATTGAACATCAAACCGAATTTTTGTATCAAAATCCAACTGGTATCCTTGAAACTGTTTATCAACATGAAACATTTACGGATTTATGGGAATTTTGTCTTGAAAAAATTTGCGAAGAACCTAAAATTTTATTCTATTCAGATAAATTTATTAATTTAAAGGCTTCATTATTGGAATTATTGATTAAACGGGATGATTTAAATATGGAAGAAATTGAGATTTGGGAAGGTTTATTAAAATGGTGTTTTTTTCAACAAAACGTGATAAATGATCCAACGAAATGGAGTAAAGATGATATTGCAAATATTGAGAAGCCATTACATAGGTTTATTCATCTAATCAGATTTTATGATATTAAGCCTGCAGATTTCTTTTATAAAGTTTATTGTTATAAAGAAGTTTTACCTCAAGATTTAATTCATAACCTTTTAGAATTTCATATAGTTCCTAATACGAAAATTAAAACTAATGTAGCACCCACAAGAAAGCCAAACTTAAAATTTAAACTTGATTCAACCTTGATTGAATCAAAACACATTCCTCTATTTTCTTCATGGATTGATAAAAAAGGTTCATCACATTATAATACTAATAAAATTCCTTATGAATTTAAATTATTGTATCGTTCAGATAGAGATGGATTTAATGCTACATCATTTCATAGAAATTGTGACAGTAAAGGAGCTACTATTTGGATAGCAAAAATTAAAGATACAACACAATTAATTGGAGGCTATAATCCGCTTGACTGGGGTGGAGATTGTGGTTGGAAAGGCACTACAAATAGTTTTTTATTTCATATTACGGATGAAAAAAATGTTTCTAGCGCAAAAGTAAGTTATGTTAACAATAACAATGCAAGATATGCTATTTATTGCAATAGTGATCGAGGACCACATATGGGCAATTTTTATTGTGATGGCATCAATCATTGGATTGTTTATGAACATTCTGATGTTAATTTGACTTATCCTAATATAAGCATTCCAGCAAGTTTCACGGTGGAGAATTATGAAGTATTTCAAGTAATTAAAAAATAGTTAATGCATAAAATAATGCAAATATGCATATTAGGAAATGTTTATTTAGTATAAATCAATCCTGAGGTTATTACCCTAGATAAAAGATCTAAGAATAATTTTAATTTTGTTAACATGATACTAAGATTGCAAGAATATCTGGTGTTGCAATAAAATATGGATATTTATTCAAATGATTGTTATAACTTAATTTTCTCATCAAATGACAGAGTTTTTAAATCTTTATAATCAACTGACTAATAAACAGTAAGTAAATTTTGAAAAAAAAATTTTAAAAACGCAGTGTTATTTACCCTAATAAATTTACAATTTAAAAATTAAACCTTTGTTGACACCAATTGCAAGAAAAAATTTAAATATGAAATGATATGGAATATTCATTTCATAATAATCAATAAAATAGATTTCAAAATTGAAAGATGATTAGCAGATTTATTTAATTTTAAACATTTAAATATGCACGTCGTCTCTTGTATAAGAATATACAATTCAGCGTAATTAAATAGTAAATCCATATATATTGCTTTCCTACTTCATGGATTGGTAAAGAATCTTTAATATAATAAATTCTTTTATAATTTTTATTATATACTATTTCAAGCAAAGGGGATGCTTGATTTCACACTATTTTATTCATAAAATTATATTGTTTCATATGATGTTTAACTATACATTTAGCACTGGTTTATTGTATACCCGACCCAATATCCGAATGTCTATAAATTTATTAATTGTGGGGCAGTATTATATTTGTATAAAATTTTAGGTTTAAAATTGTATGACGTTACAAATGTAACATCCGAAATAACGTAAAACTAGAGATCAAGTGATTTATGTAAATAAGTTATATTTAGAATTGAAAAAGGGAACTAAGATCGAGAACTTGATATAATAAGAAAGGGTTTTGAAGATCGAAAAGAGAAAATTTTACGAAGTTTCTAATTTTGAGTTTTGAAAATAATATTTTTGATTTGAAATATGGTTCTGAGAAGAAGGTTTGTTAAGATTAGAAAAAGTTTGAAATGTGAAAATTGAAATTGTTATAGAATTTAGAAGATTTATCATAAGATTATCTTATAATATAAAAAGGGGTAATATTTAACTTAGTGAAAAAGGATAAATTGACCAATTTATTTATTTTATTTATAAAGAAATATTTTGTGGTGGCAACGTGATTTATCACAAGCTTAGTCTTACACTATCAATCAATGGATTGGCAATACGCATGACTTTGCTTAATAAAATTGTATTACATTGCAAACAATTTTTTATTTTTTCTCCCAAACATTTTATAACAGTGTCTTCATAATTTTTGGCAGAATTATCAAGTGATTATGAAAAGCTTTTTGAAACAGAATTAGGATATGATGTTATTATTTATGCAGGAGATGAACCAAATACTATTAAAGAGATTCATGCTCATTCAAACATTTTATGTATCAGGTCTCAATATTTTCGTGCCGCATTTTCTAATGAATGGGCTGAGAAAAGAGACGGAAACTTTATTTAAGAAAACCATCACTTATTTAATATCATTCTCAGGAAATTTATCATGCAATAAAAAAAATTTTTTTTTGACATTTATTTAATATTTAATAATTATCCTTAAAGGTAGATTTATTTATTGTGGAAATATTGAATTGAAAAATTTACAAGGTCCAGAAGTATTGAAACTTTTGATAGCAGTGGATGAACTTAATATTCGAATATTGGTTTCTTACTTCCTATAGTAATATAATAACCCTTATGAATTTAAATTATGATAGGGATGGATTTAATATTACATCATTTCATAAAAATTGTGATAATAAGGGAGCTACTATTTGGATAGCAAAAATTCAAGGTACAAAACAATTAGTTGGAGGATATAATCCACTTGATTGGAGTGGAAGAAATGTTTGGAAAAACACTACAGATAGTTTTTGATTTCATATTACAGATGAAAAAATTATTTCCACTGCAAACTTAGGTTATGTTAATAATAGCAAAGAAGCTTATGCTATTAATTGCCATAGTAAACAAGGACCACATATGGGTAATTTATATTGGTAATTTATATTGTAGCAGCGCCAATAGTTGGAGTATTTATAACAATGAATATGTTAATTTGACTTATCCCAACATAGGCATTCCAGAAAGTTTCAAGGTGGATAATTATGAAGTATTTCAAGTAATTAAAAAATAATAATTTATGCATAAATAATGTTAAGAGGCATATCAGAAAAGGTTTATTCAGTATGAATCAAAATTCAGTTTATTAATTGTTGAATATGAGTTTATTGTTCATTGCCCTAATTTGTATCTATTATTGCAATTTTTATCCAAATAAGTTTATTATAATTTGTATTATTTGTTTTAATTTCTCATCAAATTAATATACCATTAAGTAAATTTTGAAAAAAAATTGTAAAAACGCAGAACTATATTATCTCTAATAAATTAACAACTAATATAAAAACCTCTGCTGATACTAATTATTTTTTATTTTTATTTAACAGTAATAGTTAGCGAACACAAAAATTTATAAACAATACAAAAATGAAAAAGTAAATAAAAATTGAACTAAACT
>QZLH01000207.1:99655-128207 GCA_003833135.1 Oehlia diaphana | reverse complement strand
TTGTAATTTTACTTTTATAATTTATTACTTTTGTTTTAAATTTTTATAGTATTAAAAATTACGACTTTACAGTCTAATTATAGCATTACGACCTAATTATAGCATTACGGCCTAATTACAGCATTACGGCATAATTACAGCATTACAGACTAATTACAGTATTACGAAAAGTGTCATAACTGTAATGCTGTATACCGTAATATTACAGCATCAGCAAATCAATTACGGCTAACATCTTTAGTTACTTTGACATTAGTCAAATCGTCGACAATTCGATAACATACTGACCGATATATATAACGGTCAAATCTGGAAAACATTCAGAGAAACTGACAATGAAAATTCAGCCAAATTTTTCCAACCAGAAGTAGCCGATTTACATCTAGGACTAATGATAAACCTTGATTGGTTCCAGCTCTACGATGGTACATTTTATAGTATCGGGGTAATTTACGTGGCTATCTGTAATTTACCCTGTAACATTCGGTTCAAACGCAAAAATTTGCTGGTTCTCGATCTACTACCAGTACCGAACGAAGTAAGCTTGCACAAGATTAATCATTATATTGCGCCTATTGTCAATGAATTAGAGTTACTATGGAGTGGAATAACTTTAAATCGAACATTTGAGTACCAAAACGGGAAAAATATTCGTGTGGCTTTAGTATTAATTTCGTGCGGTATTCCTGCTGCTCAGAAAATATGCGGGCATATTTCAGCTTTGGTTTCTTGCCATCGGTATATGAAACGAGCAAATTATGAAGACCACCAACATAATTTTGCAGGTATGGAGGATATGGAGAATTGGTTTATTACTCACAATTCGACTGAACATCGTCGGAATGCTCTTGCATGGTGAAGTTGCAATTCCACCAATTCAAGAAAGAATTTTGTTAGTAAAAAAGAGGTTAGGTGGTCGGAGTTACTTCGATTGCCGTATTTTAACCCAATTCGTTTTATTATTGTAAATCCAATGCACTGCTTATTCTTAGGAATTGCGAGGTGGATAATGAAGAGGATTTGGATCGATGAGGGTGTTTTAACCCCGAACGATCTAAAGAAGATTCAAGAAAAAATGAATCAATTCAAAATACCAGAAATATTGAGCGCGGAGAAGGGTTTTCGAACTATACAGCTGATCAGTGGTGAATTTTCTTTATGATCTATGTAACTACCTCATTGTGGGAACATTTACCGTCAAAAGATCGAAAAATCTTGACACATTTCGTTAGAGTTTGTTCTATTTTAGTAAGCCGAATTTTAGAAATTGAATTAATGAAAGAAGCTTATGAGAGGCTAATTAAAATAATTAAGCTTATTGAAGTACACTATGGAAGAGTAAAAATTACGCCTAATCTTCACCTTTCACTCCATTTGTGTGATTGTTCGAATGATTTTGGTCTATTATATGCATTTTGGTATTTTTCATTTGAGCATATGAATGGAATACTCAGTAAGATATTCTTTTTTTTTTTACTTTTTTTACTTTATTCAGATGTTTACATTGTTAGTCTTATTTTTAATAATTTTTAAGGCTCGTTGCCAACAAGTAATAGACAAATTAAACCGGAAATAATGCGTCAGATAATGAATGATAATCGAATTGGAGATATCATTAGTTCTGACATTCAAACGAAAGGTTTAGAATTGCTTGAAGATCGACCCACAACTGGTTCAATATCGGCTGCGGACCAATTTTCTTCAGATGAACTAGAGCGGTTTTGGCTAAATGCTAAAAACATACAGGAATCGACTATTACTGGAGCAAAAATTATCTTTTTGACCCTGTACGACATCCTTTTTTGACCCTCCTATATGTAATACAGTATATGCAGGTCAAAAAAATAACACGAGAAGGGTCAAAAAGGTAATTTTTGCATTACTGGATGCGTGTCGTTTCCTGGAGAAATGCTAAAGCTTAGTTCCGAAGCAATAATGACCGAATCAATGCTCGAACTGATGGTTGCTTTTTATAATGCTTCTTATATCAAAATGTACAAGTTTCGCAAACCAGCAGATGAAATTATCCAAGATTCTATAACAATTCAAGTAAAGATAAATCAATTTGGAAGATGCCGAATTGGTTCTGAAGTATTTGGCTCTGCAATGTCAGTTCGTCATACAAAAAGCTCGTATATCTTAGCCAAATTTATAACTAGTGATGGGGAAGTCGACAGTTATTCTGGACAAATTTAATACTTCTTTAAACATACAGTTGACTTGCCAAATGGACAAATGGAACATAATTTGGCATATATTCGTTGGTATCGACCAGCTAGTATGAGTGAAAGTCGATATTATTTTCATATTGATGATGAAGACGAGAGCTGTAATGTCGAGTTGTGGAAATCTGAATTTTATGATGAAAGCCGCGATTGTATTATTCCTATACATAATATCCTTTGTCGATTTATACCATCAAAATATCAAATTTCTACTCAGAGTAATGCTATTGAATATTTGGCGATTAATCCAATTAATCGCAAACTCCAAATTCATTAATAATTAAGTATTTTTATTATTTTTTTTTAAAAAAAAAAAAATTTCATAATTACTTGTCGAGAGACACATTTATTAGACGAAATTTCATTTTTACGAAATTTTTACGAAATTTCCAAATAAAGATTCTTTTGTAGTATTTTTATTATAATTTCTTGACGAAAGATGAGTTGAAATTTATTTTTACAATTAAAATTTTTTGTTAATGATTATGCACTGAATATAAACAATGTAAACAAGTATAAATTCAAATTAAAAAAAAACATATTTTTTTGATTTTTTCCATTTGGCAAAAATGTGTCAATTTATATGACCAATCGGCAAAATTTTACTGAACGATCTTAAGTAACCATTTTTCATATAACAATCGGTATAAGTCGATTTTTTACCAAAAGACTGAACGAGGTTTCGTTTAACAATCAGTATCAGTCGATTTGTGATTGATTTTACCGATTTTTACCATTGGTCAAAAAATGTGACGAATCACATGACCAATCGGCAAAATTTATGCCGAAAGCTCTTAACGGTCAAAAGTTTTGATTTCAACCAGTGTTATATTCTCTTATTCGCAATTTGTTCATTTCTTTGTGTATATATTTTTCTTTATGTTCATTAATATTTGTCATTCCCTCAAAAATTATTTATTACATAATGTTTCTATTTTATTTCTCAATCTTTCTTCAGTTTCTTATCTAACTTCGAAATAATTAAATTTCTCTAATGTCTTTTCTTTGATTATTCTTCTACAGTGTTTACATGTTATTTCACCCTTTATTTTAATGAAATCTTTTCTGTTAGTTTCTTGAAAAATTTGTATTTCCTTTTTAATATTTTGTATTACTTCTTGAAGTATAAATACATTTTATATTCCCTTCATGATTCAAATTTTTGCTCTTTTTATAATTTTATTTTAAACGATTTATTTCTTTTATCCATTATATATTTTAATATTTCCTATAACTTCATTTCATTTATAACTTTTTAAGTTTCTTTAATTTATTTTTCAATATTCTGTTCTTCCATTATATTATTTCTTTCTTCTTCTATTCTACTTATTTCCTTTATTAACTCTTTAACTTCACCTTTCTTTACTTTCAATTCTGTTATTATTTTCATAGATGTGTTTTTCATTCTTCTAATCTTTTCTTTTTTTCCTATTTCTTTGAATAATTTATACACTATTTCTGCTCTTGTTATCTTATGTTGTATTGCATTTCTACTAAATTCTTTTAAATATTTTTCTAATTTGTTATAAATATCAATCCTTATTAACTTTTCCTTCTTTCCTAATCTATGTTTTCTTTCTTCTAGATTATTCTTAAAACTTTCTCCTACATCAAACCAATATTCTGTAGATCTTTGTTCTCCCTGTATTGCTCTTGTAAATAATTCTTCCAGCGGTATATTTTTACTGTTTTCTTTTTCAATTAATTGTTCTTCTCTTACTAGTATACTAAGTTCTTTTAATAATTCACGAAATGCTTTTGATCTTTCTTCTACTCTCATTCTTTTTCTTTCCTAATCTTTTTTCAAATCATTATCTACCTTTCTCTTTTTATTTCCATTACTTTCTGTATCATTATTAGATTCCTCTTCTTTTTCACTTTCTCCGCTATTATTAGTTTCATTTTTCTCACTACTATTATCTTCTTCAATAACTTCTGTTTCTTTTTCTTCTGACTCTCTTATTTCATACACTTCAATATTATATTCTACCTTCCATTTTGAAATAATTTTTCCTTCTTCATCATGAAATTTTATTTTGATTTCTTCTTCCCTTTTTAATTAATCCTTAATCTTTTCTAACTTTTCTTTTAATATTTTAACTTGATATTCCTTCATTATTATAACTTTTAAAATTTTAGCAATATTTCTTTATTCGTTATTTATTTATTCAGAAAATTTCAATCTTGCCACTGGTGGCAAGGTTTATATATACAATTTTCTTGCTTATATAATTATCATGTGATTTATATTTATCTTAATTTCTTTACTCTCTTTTATAACTTCTTTTTACTGCATCTGATACTATTCACGTGATTACTTACATAATTATTGCATGATCTATTTATTTTAATTTCTTATATTTTCTTCATTATTTCTTATATTTTCTCTATTGTTTCTTATATTTTCTTCACTTTTTCTCATACTTTCTTCACTGTTTCTTATTCCTATAATTTTTGTACTACTCAGAAAATTATAAATACAACCCCTTCTTCTTCACTTTTCCTGTGTAACTCATTTCTTGATTTTGTGTAACATTACTTTACTGTACCATTTTGTATCACTCACATGATTTGTATCACTCACATGACTGCTTATATAATTATTTTATTCAATCTTGCCACTGGTAGCAAGGTCTATATTTCTTTTACTACGACTCCATATTTTTATTTTGTTAACATCTCAGTATTTCTTATATTTAGTCATTTATTTTTTTTAGCAACCTATACTGGGCTTGCCTTTACCCTCCTTATAAAAGTATAGTAGTTTACGAGTTTGTTACTAATAATTTTCTTTTATTACTTATTTGTTACTTTTCACGATTATTTCTTATAATTTCTCAACTATTACTCATAATTTTCACTACTTCACTTGACCAGCAAGTCTCTCCAAAATATAATACGATATAATATGAGGGTTTGACACAGATTTACCCACAACTTACAATCTAGAGGGTTTATTACAGTTTAACCTACAACTTACAATCTAGGGTGTTTTTAAGGTTCCCACGCAACCACTTGTATTTTAAAGGTTCTCACGTAACCACTTGGGTTTGTAGTTTACCCGCAACTTTTTGTGTTTTATTACTTTGATTAGATTTACTTTCTTGCCGTGAAATCTTAATACGACTTTTATTTTTCTTATATAGTCATATTTTACAATAATTGTAATGACTACCTTAACTCCAATAATTCTGCAGAATTATCTCCTTTTAACTCCGATAATTATCTTTTATTAACTTCATGATAATTATCTCCTGTTCACTTTTACTTCTTATTTATCAGGTTTATACATCGTTTAATGTATTTTCTTTTCTTTTCTGTTAGTCCTTTTTCATACTAACATATATTTCTTATTTTCTGATGATCTCTTATCATCCTACTATCATCTTTCTTAAATTCTTTTATTTTCTCATAATAAACTTTATAATTTTCTGATAAATCTCCTAATCACAAGCAATAACTGCTTTGATTATCCTTCTTTCTTATATTTTCAGTTATTTTGACCTAAATCCAGATCCTCCAGGAATACCATATAGATACTCAACTATATGAAGATAGTTAGAATGATAATACAGGTAAAATCATTTCCTTCTCAGAGCGTGCACTAAATTGTCACCCACGTCTACCACCCATGGATAAACAAGTATTTTATTAACTTTTCATTTTCATTATATTCTTCTTTTTATTACGCTTGGTTTAGATTTTATTTATTACATTATTTCTTCTTACAAACTGTGATAGGTCTCCCATATTTTATTATCTTTTTGTTAGTTTCATTTCTTCAATTTTAAACTCGGAGAGTTTATCCATATTTTATTTTATCTGGACTTATCATTAATTAACTCTCAGGTGAACCATGAGCATATTCAAAATAACTTTTAATAATTAATAATTTTATTTGAGTCAATGAACTGCAAAGTCCAAGACTGCAGAATTCCTATTGAATCCCACACTTATTTATAATAATTTAATAAAAATTATTCTCCTATTTTCTAACTTTCTTTCAAAGATTTTACTAGAACTATAAGAAACTATTTCTATCTATTCTCTTGCTGCGCTACCTATTTCTTCTAATGACTAACTAAATAAAACTATAAATAAAACTAATCTAAAAATAAACTATTTTAAAAATAAATAACTATAAATAATATTGTGTAATTATATTCTGTCATTTCTTTTAATTATTTCAGCTAAATATTATTCCTTTGGCTAAATGTTTATCCATCGGTTAAATATTTATCCGTATTTCTTCTGGTATTTCATTTATCTTTCGGTTAATTATTCTTCCGATCACGTGATTAACCTGATTCCAAGAGTTACAACAGGCTGTGAGGAAAAAAATGCGAGACATTATTATAATTTTTTGGCCTTCCAGGTCTTTGGGTGCCGAGTCTTTTATGCTGGCTTGGATGGACTTACTTTAAAATACTATTTATATTTTATTTAGTATCTCATCAAGTATTAATCCTAGAAATACGATTTACTACCATTAGATTCATCTTGTTAAAATGATTCCAATGAACTATATTTCATCTTTTTCTGATCACTGGATCAAAAGTTAGTAAATTGCCTGATTGGTGATGGTATTTGGCGAAAATGCCAATCAGTCACTAATCGGTCACCAATCAGCTACCTGATTAATGTTTGATTGGTGACTGATTGATGCCTGATTTTTCACTTTTCAACCTGTAGAAGGAAAGACTCACTATAGAGAAAAGGGCAGAATATTGCGTCAAGACTAGTAATAAATGAGATATTCACCATCATAGTATAAATTTAGGACTGAAAAATAATGATAAAAAAGAAGTCATAATAGGCACCTCGCACCAATATCAATTTCGTGAGGAATTAATAAAAGCCGGGGTGAATCCCAAGATTATTAATATCTATGCCAAAGATCCAGACCTTATTCAAAGATTTAATAAAACCCAAAAAGAGCGCCGAGAGCTATGTGAGCTTTTTGATAAAAATTAATATTTCCTTTATTAATTTTATTTTTTCGCTCGAGGCAAGATATATCATATATAAAATATCGCAAAAATGGTAACCGATCAAAATCATTTATCTGATAGTGCACCCATTGAGCAGAAAGTGTCTAGATATGAGAAAATTGCTAAGCAGATTGCAGATATGGATAGTGCGCTTTCTGAAAAAATGGGGCACTGGATGAAAAAATGGATAACTACTATTCCAAGTATAAAAAGTTGGTAAAAAGGTTAGATAGAGACGTGGGATCTCTAGAGAGTGAATTAGACATTCTGGACAAATGTGTGGATAGGAAAACTGTGGTCGACTTAATTCATGAAATAGTTCTCTCGCTGATTAATGAAAAAAGTAAGGGTTCTGCCTATTTGTCTGACTATTCTGAAGATTTCCTTGATTCGGTTAAGAGAATTGTGGAAATAAATGGGTGTCAGGTAAGAGTTAAAAGAGCTGTCCCTCATAAGCAACGAAGGAGAGCGTGACCAAGAAAGGTTAAATAGATGGTAGTTTGAAGTGGGCCGAATCAGGCACTTTGCATATTTTCTGATAAAAGATATTAAGTTTAATTTGTAAATAATCAAAATGGAAAGTGATCCAAAGCATTTGATGACCTTAACCAATATTCCGTCCAAGTCTACTTCACCTGAGACTAGTCCGTCTGAATTAAACTTATCCGAGTCTGGCTCATCATCTGAGACTAGTTCATTCGAATCTAGTTCATCATCTGGTAGTTCATCTGAATCTAGTTCTTTATCTGAGACTAGCTCATCCGAATTCAGTTCATCTGATTTTGATATTGATGAAATAGTAAAGATGATTAAGCATCAAAGGATTCAGAAACAGATCAGGAAGTGCCAAAGGGGAGTTTTAGAAGAAGAATGCATATTATCCATTTGGAAGATTTTTTCTGATCGAAAGCTATTCTAACTATATAAATAAAACAATTCATACAGACAATTTACTTGATCTTCTTCCACCAGAGATAATATCATTTATTCTAAAGTATCTTCCAGAACAGGAACTAAAGAATTCTCACAGTATAAATAATATATAGGAAAGAGAGGTTAGAATTTTTTATTTGGGAGAATAGTTCAAGGCAATTATACAGTAAAGGAATATTATTCGAAACTGAAAGAGTGTAATTTAAGCAAAGACTATCCAGAATGGCTTCTTAAAAATCTATTCTTCAGAGAATTATCACCTGAAGATATATTAAAAGTTCATTTGGATGGGTTACAAGCACTTGCATTAGATGACATAGTGGAAAGGCTTAGTCTGGAGCAGTAATTTACCAGCGAACTAGGCTCGGCTAATTTTATTTTTTCGCTCAGGCAAGATATATCACATATAAGATATCACAAAAAAATGGTAACCAATTAAAAGCATTTATCTGATGTATCCAACGAGCAGGAAGTTATCAGACGTACAGAGAAAATAGCCAAGTTATTAGGAATAGATAAGCAGAATACGGAGGTATATATTATGCTTTCTGACAAAAATAGGGTGCTAAAGAAACAGTTGGAAGAATATTATTCCCAACATAACACTTTAGAAAGAAGGGTAAAAAGGTTAAAAAGGGATGTAAAAGATCTGGACGAATGTGTAGATAGGGAAACTGTAGTCAACTTAATACAAAAAATAGTCCCCTCGCTGGTTAGAGAAAAAAGCCTAATAAAAAATAATCCTTTTTCCTCTTCGTCTAACTATTCATCTGATTCTGATATTGATGAAATTGAAATAGTAAAAATGATTAAGCATCAAAGAATTCAGAATCAGATCTGGAAGTGCCAAGCCCAAAGGAAGGTTTCAGAAGAAAAATGTATATCATCCAACTAGTCCAGACCAGTTATCATTCCGCGCTATAGCTAACCGATAAATGCCAGTCCGCAGTGATTGCATAATTTTTCCGAAGGTGCTTTGTTATTTTTTTTGATTAAAAATACAGCATATATTATCCATGGCACATTCTAGCAATATTAATATACCAGAACTATTAGAGCAGATTCTATATTTCCTAGCAGTAGAAAAATCCCTCTACCCCGCTCTATTTGTTTTCTGATTGTGGTATAGATGCGATATCCCTATTCTGTGAAAATGTATCGAATTGAGAGGAAAAGATTTATATCTTGGACAATCTCTTTCAAATGATTATAAAAATTACTGTACAAAGGATCACCCTCGATTAAATAAATTCATAAGGATAGAACATGCAAAGGACCTCTCTCGATTGAAAAAATTTATAAAGTTAGTACGTAGGAAGCAAACACCAGTTTATTGCTCAAATGTAACTCATCTCGAAGTATCATACTACCATTCACTTTCAGATAAAAAATCATAAGCATTGTACATTCATACCCAAATATAACCCACTTGAGTTTCATAAATTGCATAACATTTAGTAATAGAGCATTAGAACTAATAGCAGATTCATACTTGAATCTGAAGTATTTCAATCTATGCATTGATCAGCCAGGTGGCTTTAGGAGCTTTCGTACTCAAGAAGTAGATGGCAGTGGTCTATAGGGAATCGCGAAGTCATGCCATAGATTAGAATATCTAAATATCTCTAATCGTAGAGAATATTCTGAAGCATCAATTTGTAATGTTATTCGTTCTTGCCCAAGACTCCAGCAACTCGACCTTAGCTTTTATCAAATTACCGATATAACTATCAAAGAAATTGCTGGTTCATGTCTTAATTTAAAGTACCTCAATTTGGAAGGGTGTAATAATATTAGCAAAGAAGCCGTAGATCAACTCGTTTCACTTAACCCAAATATCCATGTTGAGAATTTCATGTCGATTCAGGTACCTTCCCTAGATGTGATCCGTAAACTCGCAAGGAGTCTGGGGATACCACATGATACACTAAGAGATGTTGCATCCTTAGATAATTTTATCATCGACGAATTATCAAGGAGATTGAGTGAACGCTATATTCTAGTTAGAACATCACCCTGGTGTGGTGGTCGGTTATATAACACCTGGCATAATGTTGATAATAATCAGAATTCGGTCATATCTCAGATATACCAGTAACCTAACAGATGATCATCAAGGATTAATTTTGGTAGAATACTAGCCGATCAAGTAGAATGGTGGTACTCTACCGATCTAACTAATCTGGAGTAGTGATCATCAGCTCAGATGATTTTTTGTTGGGTTATAGTCTATGTGATAAAAAATATAGATTAGCTAACCTGTTCTAGACATGGGCACTGTCCGGTGCTAGTTGAATTTTTTACAAAAATTTTGTGTAATTGTTGAGGAGAGAGATTTGAAAATAGCAGATACTCCTCTCCAGTAAACCGAATTTTATTTACATCCATTTCACCATATTTCAGAAATATCACATTTGGATCATCCTCTAATAGACTGTGGAATTCCTCAAACTTTTGGAGATATGCTCTTGCTTTTTCATTGACTTCTTCTACCCTTTCTTGATTAGAATAGCCAACAATGTCGAGTTTATTCTGAATTGCTATTATATTCTCTTCCAGGTATAAAAGCAAATTATATATTTTTATATATGAAATATCTGTAGAAACTTTATAACTCCTAAGTTCCACCTCTAGAATGGGATTGCCTTCGATGTTAAGTTCCTCCTGTATTGGTAATATATCTCCCACCAAGTCTAACAACAACTCATATGAATCGGCAAGTGTTATCTCTTTCTTGCTTTGACGCACTGTCTCTTGATTTGCATTGATATTAATACCAAGCTTTTTCTGAATAGCTATTATATCCTTCTTCTTATATAAAAATACTTCATATAATTGATCAAGAGATTCTTTTATAGGAGATTTATTAGTATTGTTATTCATTATAATTGCTAATAGTAAAGTAATATATTTAATGTGGAAAAGGTGCCTATAGCTGAGTCCGGAATACTGATTGTTAACCCAGGATAGTGATCATCAGCTCAGAAGAATTTGCTGAGTCACAGATTGTGTGACAGAAAAAGGCCGATCACCATGCAGGGTTTGTGCGACATATTAATTTTTACATATATATTCGAAAAAATATATTAACCTTTATTCTTTATTTTTTTTCCGAACAAATATGAGAAAAATGGCCTGCTTTACAGACGCTTCGCTTGAAAGGAGGTCTAGTTAGAGCACAGGACCAGCTCTAAAAGTAAATAGTGCTGATAAAAGCATATGTTATGAAAGGCTGAGAACTTTGGAATTTCAAGATCGCTAGGCGTAAAACTAACTATGTGTCTCTCTGGCAGATCTACATGTGAAAAGGTATGAGAATTACATTTGCATGTGCCTTCATAGAACTCTTGGCATCAGACAACAATACTAATTACGCCTTATATCTCCTTATCTTTGGCTTGGCGCACTTTTTTCCCAGCAAGATATAAAGCATGTAGAGATATGTGGAAGTTTAGCCAACTTTCCTTAAAAATTTACCTGTAAGTGCTTCGCTAAGGTATGTGTATGCCAGAAGTTGTGTATGTATGAGAGCGAGCTTTTTCTCACTATGGGTCTTGTATTTAGGAAAACAAGATGTCTACCAGCGCAGATAATGATATTATTAGTCTTAACTTCTGCTACTATAATGCAGGAAATAAGAACGTAATTTTCGTGATTGAGATTTCCAAGGATAAAACAGTCTCTGATCTTGAAGAAGAAGTAAGAAAGAAGCTGAGGGCAATCAACTGTAATGACTTCCTCCGCCAAATTTATCCTGAGAAGAAGCCTATGCGAACAGAAGATAGGATTTTCTCCTATTTTAACGAAACGCCTGATGATGAAGACCATATCCATATCCGAATTCTTCCCTAACAACTAGTTAGAATTTTTTATTTATACTTTGCTTTGTAAGGCTAAGACCTATTTCATTATCATACTATGTAATAGTTTTTATGTATTGTAGGCCAGCTACCAGCAACATTTTTATTTTATAAATAAAGTATTATTTTATCAAACGTATATGAGAAAGGGTCACGTGTGATGATGCAATGCCTGTGCTATATAAAAAGCTATATTAACACCCAGTATTTCCATTAGAAATAAAACTCTATTTTTCTTCTAAACGTAACACTATTTTTTATCCGAGCTAATATCCCTATAAAAGCACTATGTCTGAAATTAATACACCTGCTTGCACTTCCACTAGCCTCACTACTGAAAATGAGACAGTCTCATTGATGGACAAAATTAAAAAATATGATACAGTCAAGCTTATAGAATTTTTACAGAAGGAAGAGGACTTGGGTCTTAATGACAATGACTTGAAGATTATTCGCAAAGAAAAGGTTAATGGTTGCGCCTTCCTCAAAATGACAGAGCAGAAGTTCAGAGATTGTGGGTTAAAAGTAAGACCTGCTGTAATGCTTGCAGACTTCGCTACGGTGGCAAAGGTCTCTAGCATCATTAGGGAGACCTCAGGCGAGCACATTACCATAAAAGCCGATAGTTTGTTCCATAGCTGCGTCTATAACACAGGTTAAAAAGTGTTAAATCAGTCACCAATCAGTCACCATTCAGGTGCTTGATTGATGCCTGATTGATGCCTGATTTTAGCAATCTGATACCAATCGGGCTGCCTAATTGATGCCTGATTTCTGCCAAAATCTGACACCAATCGGTCACCTATCAGGCTGCCTGATTGTTGACAGATAGATAACCAATTGTTGACAGATAGGTGACAAATAGGTGACTGATTGGTAACTGATAGATAGGTGGTGATAGGCACCAATGACTTTTTATTAACCATATAACCAATGGTAAGATTTATAAATAAAAATTTTATTTATAATATGTGATTATAACCAAAAACTTTATTAATTATTAACTATAAGATTATTTACAAAATCATAATAATAAAATAATAAAATACATAACACAACTTTATTATAATAAATGTACATAAATATAGTAAAAAACAAATAATAGTTAATATCTAAAATAAAAAACATTATATATGGTATTTTAAGAAAATATATAGAAATAATAAAAAATTTGTGTTAGTAATATAAAGTCTGTAATATTTAAATGCAAGAACAAAGTTATTAGTGACATATAATAATAAATATATATAAAATGTCAATACAAAAAAGTTAGTGATATTTAAGTACAAAAGTTAGTATAAAAAAAAAATATATGACGTTAGTAATATTTAA
Source organism: Oehlia diaphana (assembly GCA_003833135.1). Classification (NCBI taxonomy): domain Eukaryota; kingdom Fungi; phylum Glomeromycota; class Glomeromycetes; order Glomerales; family Glomeraceae; genus Oehlia; species Oehlia diaphana. The sequence continues at coordinate 114,866 of QZLH01000207.1, read as the reverse complement.
AAAAAATAAAAAATAGGTCAATATAATATAAAGTAAAATAAAAAATATGGTTAGTACAATAAATTTAATGTCAAAAATACAATATTCAAAAAAAAGTAAAATATACTTGATATACTTGTAAAGAAAGAATAAAGAAAGTGTTTGTTTTGAAAAAAAAATAAAAAGAAATGCGTTTGGTATTTATGCATGCAAAATCAGATCACATGCATAAAGATTAGACCAATTTTGATTGGTTAATAATAAATAAATGGTAAGCTTCTTAAGAAAATTTCACCTGAATTTTTCTTAAATTAATTAATATAAGCTTCTTAAGAAATACTGATCGAACACCCGATTGGTCCCTATTTTTTTTTTTAATTTTCATCAATCAGGGAACCCGATTGCTGCCAAAAAATGGCACAAAAGGAAGACACCGGATTTCAATCAGGATGCATTTTGAGTACAATTGGGTTTCAATAAATCATTTACTATTTAACATATCAGCATACTAATTAATAACTTCATCAATAAAAATAAACCAATTAAAAATGTACAATTGCAATTACTTTTGCTATTTACTTCACCAATACTATACTTTTGCTTCTTTTGTTCTCAACGTTTCTCTGTCATCATTTTCCAAATTATTATTACTATTATCATATCCATCATTAATATTTTCCATATCGGTGACAGCTGATCTCATAATGATTAATGAATTTTTGTGGAGTTCCTTGAAATCTTTGACCCACAGCACTATATGGTATTTTTATTTGGAGGGCGAGAGGTTCGTAAAATTCATCTAGCAAGTACCTAAAGAAGGAAACGTTAAAGAGCTTCTAAAAAATAAAAAAAAATGAATACCCTTTCCCATTACCTTCTTACCTTAACGTAAAATTCGTCTGGTAAGTATCTATACAAGAAAAAAAAAGAGACACATTATTTGAAATCAGAATTTGTGGCTGAATGGCTTAATTAATATCTCACCTGTAGATCTAAGATCTAGCCGAATGACCTATGTACAAAAAAGAACGAAATATTAATAACAACATTTCGGTAAAAATTAACAAAAAAAATAGAGTTTTGAAACTCACCCGTAGATCCAAAATCCAGCCGAAGACCTACAAAAAAAGATGAAACATTAGTATGATAACGGTTCAGTAAAAAATGACAAAAAAAAGAGTTTCAAAAAGAAACTGAATCCTACAAAACAGAAAAAAAAAGAAGCAGTTAGTTTCTTTAAAACAAATTTAAAAAAAACATTTTAACAAAAGTTTCAAAATGAAAACTTACCGAACATATCGTCCAGGATTTGAAAAGATTGATACGGTGATACCTGCAAAAAAAAGAAGAAAAAAATTAATAAATAAATTTTAAAAAGTTTCGTGAAGCTTCGAAACTTACCAATCTGTTCCAAGATGCTGACCTACAAAAGAAGAAAGTCCAAATATAAACGTTTACCGAGGAAGTCCAAGAAGTTAAACCGATGCCTACAAAAAAAAAGAAAATTAAAAGTCAAATACACAAAACACAAGAACCAAAAAAAATTTTCAAACCTCCTCAAAGTCCAGTTCGTTCTAGCTGGCATCCTAAAAAAACAACGAAAAGAAAAGTTAAACCGTTTTTAAAATAAAAAAAAAATTCTCCACTATTTCTATCTTATAAAGTTCAGTTTCGTGTCCAAGCTGGCATCCTACAAAAAAAGACTGAAAAAGAAACGTTAATTTGTTTTCTAAATAAAAAAATTTCCACTTCTCCCTTTTTCATTTCTCATTAATGAGTACCTTGGAATCCGGTATCGCGTTCTGTCCTACAAAAAAAATAATGAAAAAGAAACGTTAGTTCATTTCCTAAATTAAAAATAAAAAAATTCCCCTTCCCTTTCCCCATTTCTCATTTCCTACCTTGGAGTCCAGTTTCGTATCCAAATTTTAAAGCTGGCGACCTACAAAAAAATAATAATGAAAAAACGTTTCTTAAATTAAAAAAAAATAAAAAAATTTCCAACTTTTACCTTAGAGTCCGATTTGTTCTAGCCGGTAATTCCTAAAAAAAAAAGAAATGTTACTAAAACGTTTCTATAAAATTGATTTAAAGAAAGTTCTCACCTTTCGAAGCCGAAATGAAGCTAAAGGAACCTACAGAATAAAAAACGAAATATTAATAATATTTCGTTACATAAAATTTTTCAAAAAAATTCGTAACTTACCCTACTTACAGACCGAAGCTGAAATCATGGAAAAATAAGTTCTTTTTTAGCCAGTTTCGAATGGAATACAGTCGATATTTGATAAACTGATATATTGAACTAGATCCTTTGATATATCAGAGTTGGATCTGGAACGGATTACCTGCGTCTGAAATCCCAGTGTGCTACTTCTGATTTAGTCCCATTTTTTAGTTCAGAGTTATTTGTACACTTCAGAATTATATATACGGCTATTGGAATTACTTCTTATACACGAAAATATCTCGGAAAAAAAAAATTATAAAAAAATTGCAGATAGGGGATTATATAAATATTTTATGTTGCACAACCTTATGTACATTTTCAAATCATAGGAAAATCAGTACTTTTAACAATTTACCGATGGTTTAACAATACTGGAAACTTAATATTTCAATAAAATTATTAGACTGTAATGATAAAAAAAGAGCCTACCCCAACTGGCACATGCATGATAGGGATGATTTGATATTAAAGTCAAAAATTGACATTGATTCGATATTTCAACTGATTATTTATCGTAATGATAAAAAGAGCCTCAGTATTCCAGTCACTAATCGGTTACTAACTGGCACATGCATGATAGGTGACCAGTGCGCACCTCAACTGAATTACATCAATTTCACTATCAATAATCAATCAGTCACCAATCGGTCACCAATCGGCTTTATCAGATTGGTGTCTGATTGGTGACTGATTGTCAATAGTAAACTTAATATATTTATCAGAAAAAACTCAAAAGCTTAAATTAAGTATAATTTGACTTGCTTTATAAGGCTATAATATTAATTTTTTGGACTTTAATATGTAAATCAAATATTGTAAACAAAATTGGCAACCAATCAGTCACCAATCGGTTATATGACTGATTGGTGACTGATTGGTAATTGATTGTCAATAGTAAACTTAATATATTTATCAGAAAAATCTCAAAAGCTCAAATTAAGTATAATTTGACTTGCTTTACAAGGCTATAATATTAATTTTTTGACTTTAATATGTAAATCAAATATTGTAAACAAAATTGGCAACCAATCAGTCACTAATTGGATATATGACTGATTGGTGACCGATTGGTGACTGATTGTCAATAGTAAACTTAATATATTTATTAGAAAAAACTCAAAAACTCAAATTAAATATAATTTGACTTGCTTTACAAGGCTATAATCTTAATTTTTTGACTTTAATATAAAAAATCAGGTATTGTAAACAAATCGGTAACCAATCAGTCACCAATCGGTCATATGACCGATTGGTGACTGATTGCCATCTATGCCTGATTGGTGACTGATTGGAAGAATTGGGCACCAATTGGGCACCAATCAGCTTCCAATCAGTCACCAATCGGTCATATGACCGATTGGTGACCGATTTTTCATATTTTGACCTGTGTAAGTTTTTGGGAAGAAAAGGTAACATAAACCCAACATTTCAGTTTATAGGAGTTCATTGAAAGAGGAACGTTGACAGCTTTAGCACCTAAGTCATGACTAAGTGGAGTTAAATGAATATCTTTAGTATTGGCTGAAAGTTGAGAGAGCATAGCAACGAATTGGCGACAAGTGGCTTTTTGATCTACCGAGAAATGGCACGGAGAGACACATAAATAAAGGAATGTAAGGAGAAAAAGAAGTGTGCGTTTTCCTCATACCGCAATTTGAAGGAGGTGTTGGCGAAATATGGCATCAATGGTAACAGAATAAGCACCATTCGTCAATTTCCACCGGTAAGTTTATTAAGCACCACATAGTCTTAAAATTTAGCCAAAGGCTCTAAAGGCATATTTAATTCACTAACTCCATACAACCTTCTAGCCGATCTACAAACTCGAAGACGATAATGAAAAATTGGTTCAGTGTATAAAGGAAATAAAGCGTAGGTTAGGAAATATGGGGAGCATACTTACCGATAGTAATGAAACTATGCGTTGTGAATATATTTTAGCCATCCTTCACGCTTTGCTATATATTGTCAAAAGAATAATAGATAAAGAGCTTACCTTAGCTCCTCAGCTCGAAATCGTTAGAGAAGAAAGTACTGGCCAGGTTGACTATGCAATCAAAGCTCTCGAGGAACTTCTTTGCATTACGGAAGGGAAACTACATCAAGTGGTTATAGGTTTCGCTTAAAATTTGATTCAATGTGAAAGCGCTCTACAAATTAATAGAAAGAATAGGAAACGTAAATCAGGCAAAGTGTTCAGAAAAGACTTCAACTATATCTACGGGATCGTTACAATAGCCTTGGAATAGTATTTTATTCTTTTTGTCTCAAATGGGATATCGAGCACGAGCAAGGATCCCCTCAATATCCAATTTACCGAATCAGCCTTGAAAGATGGATCAGAAGAAGAAAAAGACTTATGTAAAAATGTGAAATGGGTTATGGATGTCGTTGTTAGGCTATTGAAAGATAGGTTAGAGTGTATGAGCGAAGAACCGGATAGAAAGAAGGCTAGGATAGAGGAATATTGTTCAAAAAAATAATCATATATAATAGCCTAGATGTTATGTATTACGGGCACAGTTCCGAACATTTGTATTTATTTATATATTAATAAAAAAAATTGAATTTTGCAGGTATATAATAAGCGAAAAAATATATAGTCATGAAACTGCCATTCCAAGGCTATAAACAATTTATTATATCATAATCCTTAGCATAATGCTCACGCTAGAGCCAATATATGTTCTGACCCTAAAACACTAGTCTTGGTGAATGCATCATATAAAGCACCTGGTTTGTGCTTTGAAGGGGCTAAATCCGGATGATGGAAGAATTTCATAAGCATGTTGTTCCTCCAAGTTTTCATCTCTTCTTGCTCCCAAGTTATTCCTATTAATGTAGTCAAGTTATTAATGGAATAGTTCATTTGGATTAGATTCTGGAGCGAAGATCGTTTATTTTTTTCTGGAGTAAATAGACTCATTCCTCCCATAACAGCAGATTCTACATTAATAGGAACCCTTTTACAAATATCTGATCTACTCGCTAAGATAGATAAGGGTGGAATTAGAGCTGGATGGTAGAAGTCAGCTAAGGGGTTCAATTCGAATTCGCCAACATACAAAGTCCTAATATCTTCTAGGTAATCAGAAAGCCTATCCACATATTTATAGCCTTCTCGAATCAACTTCTGAAATAGCTTTCCATTTGGGTCGATCCATCGGTCTGTTAAAATATTGAATACTGTTTTTTGCTTGTCCATAGAAATGAAGTAGTGTGATGTAGTATATATTTTTCGTTTATATTATACTTTTTCCACTGAAGTTCAATTCAGATTTTTCCATAATTTGAAATCGGATTTTATAATGGAAGTGAAGAAAGAATATAATAAATGGATCATCTTACCTGCCCACATATTAGAAAGGATGGGAGTACTTGTGGCTGAGTCTGCACCCGCTTGGCAGGATGTTCGCTCCACTGGAAATCGGGTGCAAATAATATGCTAAAATCTCCATGCAGAATATGTGATAAACCTACATTATTTTATACGGGCTATTGTTTCAAATATGCCAAAAAAATCTATCATCGCCTCGAAAGAAAGAGATAACGAATAAATTGATCCCAGCCAAAAGCACTTAGGGTAAGGGATCGTGCCTACTTGTATGATTGTCATAAACCCCTATTAATATTTTTTTCTTGGCAAAAGAGATCGGTGTGAACAATTGTTCACGATCAGCTTACATATTTTTCTGATTTTGAATACTAATATTATAGAACATTAAAATATTATCATGTCATCTGAACTTGATTCATTGAGACAACACATTATTGAGCTTGAGACCGAGAATGCTGAGGTTAAGGCCAAATATATCAAGGTTATGGATGAGAATGCAGAGGTCAAGACTGAGAATGCAAAGTTAAGGTGCACTTTGGAAGAACATGAAGCTAGGTTCACAAGACTAGAGCAAAGAGATAAAGAAAAGACCAACCTTATTGCCAAAATGGATGATGATATCAAGGAAATCAAACAATCATCGGCCAATGCCAGCTTTGTCAAAAATCCCAACAATGTTGTTCGCCTGGGTAAACTAGAAAAGATGGCAAAGCCATCAAATATATCTGATAGTACATTTAATTCTAATGCATACAAACCTATTTGTACAGAAACTAAGTCATTGGAGGATAAAGAAACAGATGATTTCTTAGATGAGGAGTATAGGAGAAAGATTAGCGATGAGATCAGGTAGAGGAAGCAGGAAAAAAAGCTTCAGGGTGAATTGATTATCCAGAAGTCATCCCCAGCAATTAACACCAGTTGTATAACAGACCTCTCTATGACTAGCACTGGACTTGTAACTCCCCCAGAACAGGTAGTCAAAGAATCGATTCCAAAGGAATCATCTGCAGAGTTAGCGATACCCTGTGAGTCTTTTGGAAACAAACAGGAGTAGAAACCAGGAAAAAATATACATTTCGTCCTTAGTACCTAAGAAAATTCTATTCATTAGTGAGAATTTGGTCCCATCCTAGCCGTATCCTGTGCGGATGTTCACGGGGTACAGTTAAATTAAAAACAATGAATTTATGTTCACATAAAGCCTTGTCAATAATCTTAATCACACTACGCCAGTCATTATCATATTGCGCACAATTCGGACTAACTCATCCATGGTGCATGACCCATTGAATAGGCAGACATGTGAAAGATTTTTTCGTATTATTTTTGGACAGTCAAAGTAACTCTGGGATACATATATCAAACTGATGTTGTAATGGCGTCTCTCAAGAAAATAAGGAATAATTTTCTCCTGCACTTTCTTTGAGTCAGCACATACGTCTTCGAATATAACTACTGTACCCCTATCTGGAGAAAATGAATCTATCTTGGGGATTTTATCAGGCTTCGAAGCTCAGAATGAAATATTTTCACGATATGGCTTTGGGCTATTAGCAATTATTTGATAGGCCAATTTGAGATATAAATATTTCAGCTCCTTGAGTTGGTAGCCAATCAATAATAAGTCATCATTCTTGATATAGCGTGTTCCTTCCTTCTTCCCATTAAATATTTCATAGAGCTTAGTTCTGAGCATGAGATTAAGAACCTCATTACTTTTTCCTGTATTAGTATAGCCAAATATACCCAAAGTGAAAGCCCATTGAGGAACACTCGAATGTCCATTATATTTTTTGGCATTCTTGATCTCATTAATATGGTATACAAGTCTATCAACTGGCTCAAGCTTTTTTATTTTCATGTCAAATGGAGTATTATTAATGACGTACTAAAAATAATCCCTTTTAATTCTTCGCCTCTTTCAAGAATCCTTTCTCGATTAGAGTATACCTGATATAGGATAGGAGATCAGCGGTATATGGAATTTTAATAAGGCACATATTTTGCTTCTTGCATATATCCCGCTTCTTCTGATCACGAATCTTTTGTATTTCTAAAGTTTCATTCTTCCGATGATATAGGCTATTGTGATGATAGAGTTGAGGGCCATGGTATTCGAAAGCAAAACGCAATTCCTCATTATATCCATCCAAGTGTAGTACATCTAAGAACTTAGCCCTACATGGTGGAAATTTTTTGTCTAGTAGATCCTCAAAAATATATCGTACAGTTCTTTCAGTAGTATGATGGCATAGAGGGCACCACTCAAATTTTTTTATGATATAATTTAGTGGATACTTCCACTGGTATACACCATTTTAGCAAGACCAAAGATATACATCATGACCATTTATTTGACCAGTCCTTCCTAGACACTAACCATCACGTCTTCTGGCATAATCTTTAGCATAATCAAACTCGCTATTGATAGGGAGACATAAACGAAATTTACAGATAATATTCTTTGAGGGGGGAGCTCAGGATCACGAGTCAAATGCATGAGTTCTTCTCGCACAAATCCCCGCTTTAGAGCAAATTTATCGTCATCACTCCCGAGATAATATAGGACAGGCTCCTTTTTAGAGACTATAATTTTTCAGATTTTATAAATAGAAGGCGAGTATGTGGGGTCTATAGCCCTTTTCTGATTCTCCATTCCTACCTCCCATTCAGCATTTGCAAAAAGATAGTGAACTGAATCACCTTTCTTTAATGTTATTTCATCTTTGCCAATAGGTCGCTTTGATGATATTGATGGCTTAGATTCAACCTCTTTCAATAAAATGGCTTCTGAAGGCGTAATCCCATTTTGAAGTACCCAGAGCTTTAATAAGGCATGTGGGGTAATTGTTTAGGTAATCGACAACTTTTGGCAAATGCCTAACTAGGACCCCAAAATATATATGTAGAGGTCAGGTCCAGATGTGGTCCAAAATACGCATTCTTTCAGGGCCGGAATTATGATAATTTCAGCCATTGTCTAAATTAGGAAATATTATTTTGGCTGGGATTATCCATAAAAGGAATGATCTACATGATTTTTTGACTCATTATACGCAAACTCTGACCTGACCCTTTTATGTATATTTCGGGATCCTGCCTAACCCATATTCTTATTAATTTTGGATCAGAAGATATAAACTCAACAGCATACTGAATTTTATAGAGCATTTCCCCTTCTGTCTTATTGAAATGTTCCACCATTCCATTATCTTGATGGGAATATGAACTAATCACTCAAATAGTGACATTATGCTCTTGCATTAGCTTAGAGGTCTCGCCCATCCATTGTCGACCATTATCACATTGAAGAAGCTTTGGCCAAGTTAATGGGTTATTTCAATCTCCATATTTTCTCTTAAATGCTTTAGCGACTTATGAACTTTTCTTCGATGTAAGTAGAACTGAAGCCTTATATTGGAAAGCGCAGTCTATTATATTAAGTACCACTTTATAGGTCTTACCTTTGTAGTAATCGTGAGTAAGGAACATTATATCGCACTGGTAAACACAATTTGGTCGTGTTATTTTTCCATAACTGACTCTAGGAATATGTTTTGGTGGGGGCATATAGATTTGGTGTAATTGCTGATTTTCTAAAAAATCTTTACATTCACTTAGGCGGAATTGGTGTCCCTCTTTTTTACATGCATCTCTTAACGATTTGGAATTAAAATGATAGCCAGTTGGGCGATAATATATTCCACACAATATGATATTTTTTTCAATTCTTTAAGCCTCAATAGGGTCTATCAAGATTTGTGGTTGGCTCATTCTGATTCTCTTTTATAATCACAAAAAAGAATGGCATTTTAGAGGCCCTATCCAAGGCAGAGAAGAACATGTGAAGAATATAAAGCTGAGCTGGAGGAGGAGAACTATCATCTTCATAGTGAATTGCAAGCAGAAGTTGATAGTAACTGCCAAAATGAAAAGCAAATCAGGAAGCTGGAACGTGAATGTGTCCGTTGTGAACAAAAAATTCAAACTCTTAACGGTAAAATAGAACGTCTTGAGAATGCTTTGAAAGAGAAGATAGCAAAACTAAAATCCGAAATCTTCAGCTTAAAAAAGCAGCTAAGAAGGATATTCGTGATAATGAAAAACATATTTCTAGTATAGAGAGTCTGTTAGTAGATTCTGAAGAGCAGGTAGAGAAATTGTGATGCCAGATTAGGATCATCTCATCACGAAAAAATTCACCAGAAAGAGGTAATTCTCCAGACTTGTATAATTCTGATGATAATATGGCCACAATCACAGAGCTAGCAAATGCTATAGATGGTTATCTGAATAATAGGACAACGATCAGAGATATTCTAATAGACCAAATAAAAAGGACGAAAGGCAGATATGTTGAAAAGAGAATAATTTGCATCAGGATTTAGTCCGTGAGCAAAGAAGGCACTATGATGCAGAAGGTGAATGAAATCTTGCTAATACGCGAATAGATTTTGCTGAAGGTGGGATGGCTAATATTATTGGTGATCTCTATCAGTTGCAGACCAATGCTCAAAACCAGGTAAATAGAATGATAAGTAATATAGTAAGAAAGCAAACATGTATAGGTGTACTGGTACAAGAAAAATTTGCCTTACAATTATTGTATCAGCGAAATGCCCACCACTTACAGCTAAGTAGAGGGGATATAGGTCTGTTAGAATTTAATCGAGACAGGTTATATGAGCGATATGAGAAATGGAAAAATAAGACCCAAGCAGAACGCCAGAATAATTTAAATTTGCAAGAACAAATTTTGGCGCTTCAGAATAATCCACTTAATATACAACAGATAGGAATGGTTGGATACAGACCACCAATATATATTTTATGGATGTCCTGGTGAAGATCCAAAAGATTGGCTTAGAGACATGCAAAGATATATAATAGCTAGTCGAATAAATATTGCACCTGGTGCAGGTCAGGCCCCTAGAAGAAAAAAGGCATTTGGATTAGTAGTATCATGCCTTGCAGGCGATGCATTGAATTGGTACAATACTCATGTTAAGGGTAAAAATTGGAGATGTAATAATCTCTTAGACAATTTGGGAGTAGCTACTTTAACTGCTGTTCAAGGTTTGGCCGCCGGAAATGGTGATGCTCAGATCAGAGGTTTGAATACTGCTGGAGAATTTCAAGGTAAGGTGGCCACCAAAATTGGTAGAATTGGTGCAGGTATTGCAACTGGTGCTAATATTATTCCAAATGGTACTTGAGATGAAGACTAATCTATAGCTGGTGGCGAACCTGTAAATAATGCACCAGTGGCACCTAATGCTGGTAGTGGTTTACCTGCTGTTACAATTGCTCCTGGTATCAAACTTGGTTAACTTCTTTACTTGTTTAGAACTGCCTATATGACAGTTGAACACTTAAAACAGATGGCAGTTTTCGGTCAGCTCATGCAAGGTGATATATCAATTGAACAATTTTCTGCCTGAATCAAAAGGTTGGTAAATTGGCTGAAATGACTCCAGAACAGCAAAGAGAGCAATTTATTCGTGGCTTAAATCTTATGAACCAATATAATATTTGAATGATAGCTAAATTTTATGATACACAAGATAATATTACAAAAGCCCTAGCTGAAGCGAAAAAATTTACATTATCTCAAAAGAGTGCAGCATCTTCTCTTCCTATTTTTCTGACAGCTAACCCTTACGTAAATACTAACAGATCAGGAGGTGGGATAACTAAAAATGAAATCAAGGACTTGATAAAAACCACAATAGCCTCCTCACAGCCTCAAACAGCTCAACAAAACACTGATTTACAATCTTCTATTAAATAATTGCAGAAGATTATGTCTCGAGCGACTAAGACTCTAGATAATAATAAAAAATCAGCCAATAAAAGAGGGGAAGACCTTATTATTAGACGATTTTTAAGTGAGCTACTAAGGACAAAATCAAATAAGCAACCTGAAGATGATTATAATTATGACCCTGTGGATGATATTACTGACAGTATAGCTGGTATAACACTAAATAGTGCCACAATAAATACTATCAAATCCGTCGTTAAAAGTGCTGTTAAGAAATATTCTAAGTGCGGTAGATTTGAACACACTTCTCGTAAATACTCTGTAAAGAAGAAAAAGAAAAGTAAGAAGTCTAAAAAAGGTAAGGTTAATCTTGCTATAGAACCAGATTCAGATTCAGATTCAGATTCTTCTTCCGATACCTTATCTAGTGATAGTTCTGATTCCGATTCAAGTTCAGATGATTCTTCTGATTTTGGAGGCGATATTACTGTTAATATTGCCAAGGCAAAAAAAAAGTGAAAAAGGGGAGTGAATCCGAGAAATTATCCTCTAAAAAGATGTCTAGTACCAAGCTGAGAGAAATACCACTAGAGAAGACTATTCGTAAAGTCCTTCATAGTGAGCTTAAACTAATCTTCCTCCCACATTTTTTCCAAGATTCTGGTCTCATTGCATCCAAACAGATAGTGGCTTCTACAAAAGCAAACATAGTATCCCAAAATAATGTATCATCATCTTCAAAAGATTCAAATGAGTCCAGTCTGAAAAAGAAGTCTTTAGATGATCCTATGGAGATCAACTTCATCAAGAAGAAGGAGCTGAAAACCAGTGTTGCCACTATAAAGTGCAAAATCAGGCGCTTGAAGATTCCAGCCATGACTCTAGACTCTGGAGCTGAGCCTCCAATTATAATGAAAAACATTGTTGATCGTACTAAGGACAAAATAGTTAAATCTGAAAAACATGACCTTAACGGTGTAGTTACTGTCCCAATTGAATCTATTGGTATTGTCCGCAATCTGCCTATTACTCTAGCTCCTGGGTGCATCATTCATGAAGATTTTGTAGTTGTAGATTATCACAAGCCAACGCTAATATTTTCTAATCAACTCCTAAAGAAATATGAATGCGCAGTGGATTGGAATACAAATGAGCTAAAGATCCCTCTTAATGGAAAAGATTATATTATTCCAGTCACTATGCATAAGGTCAAGAACAAGCTCGAGGTGAATTGTGCGACCACTACTCCTAAATATGATCTGCTAGCTCTGAACAAAGTTTCTCAGGACCTGCAGGACTCTCAGGACTTGCAAAGCGCCTTAACGACAAGTGAGGAGGACATATTAAAAAAAAACGCATGAACTATGAAGAGCTTGAAAAACTGCTATATAATACCCTCATCTCTAAAGTTAGATTAATTGAGATTAATAAAAATCTGCGTTCCTTTTCTTCTTGCTAAGTATTCATCATTTGCTATGGTCTCACTAAGACTCCTGTGAAGCATTTTTTGTCCAAATATAATTAAAGGGTGAGTTGCGAGCTAAAAGCTTTTCTGATTCGTGTATAGTTTTCTCTGATTCGATATAATCCTTTTTGATTGAAGCAAATATGTCATGCGAGATGTCTAGAGTGGAGTTTTGATAAAGGCCCCGGCTGAAATCTCAGGTAAGTCAGAACTTTGAATAGATTTGGGCTGATCTTGAAGGGTGTGCTTCGGCAGTTTCTTTTTCTTTTTTTGCTTTTCTTGAGCATTAATTTCAATAGACTTATGAAATGGATCGGTCTTAGCTAAGCCAGAGAGATTTGAAGAATCGGACGCTAAAGGAAAGGGACCATCTAAAGATCCTAAAATTGGATGATTATTTTCTTTTTCTTGCGGATTATTTTCTGAAGGAGGGACTGATAAGATGGATTGTACCTTCTTAAGCTCCTCGAGAAAGTGGTTTCCATTTTGCTGAAAACGCTCACATTCATTCCATATATCATGAACACGATTTTTATTAATATGGTACTCTTTTACTATCATATATGACAGAACTTTATTTTTAAGATATCTAATTTCTTCGATCTGTTCAGAAGTCAAGACTGTGGCATTTCGCCAATAATGAGTTTTCAAAATTGAGGTAAACATACTCCTCCGATATTTTTAGACAATGTATTTAGATGCATAAAAAATATTAGGCATTATTATTTATCGTTTTAGATGGATAATAAATATTAGGCATTATTATTTATCGTTTTAGATGGATAATAAATATTAGAATTCAATATTTATTGTTTTAGGATAAGAGAGAACACTAGAAATCATAATTTATTGCTTTAGATGGATAGAATACATTCTAATATGTTATCTAAAATAATAATAAAAAATGATCAATAGCCTTCCTGTTCATTCTTTATTTATCGCAATTGTTCTCTAACAAAAAATATGAAAGTTTTTTTACATATTTATGGCCAATGTAAATAAATGGGAACATATGATCTTGAAAAAGAGATACACCACATCTTGCAAAACTCATCCAAGATACGAGACTATAATGATAAGTTGCAGAGCGAATATATAAATCTTAATGATGAGAATAGGCGGTTGAAGGTTGAAAACTCCAAGCTCGTCTCCCAGAATACTTGTACAGAAATATCTCTTGCCAAAATCAAAGCTGATAACTTTGCAAAATTAGAGGAAGTAAAATCGCTTCAGTCTGTGATTAATCTATCAGCTCCAGAATATTCTAATCAGTCAGATTCGCATGTAAAAAGTAGGCCAATAGGCGCTTCACATGGCGAAAAACATGGTGGGCTAGAAGGCTTGGTCTCTTTGAGACCCTCTGGCGCTTCTTTACTTATAGGCATCTCAAATAGGGCTTTTCAAGGTGAGAAGAGTAGCGTGGATTTGAAAACTGGCCTTGATAAATTATTGCCACATATACTTCCCTTTTCAATAATACTTTTTCTCCTGATCGCAATTATGTGGTTTATTATTGTGAAAAAGTTACGGAATACACAGAAAAAAGCTAAGCAATATATTCAAGCTAGAGATTGGCATCTCCAAAGGCTGGCTGTATGATCAGAAGCTGGAAGGAAAAAAAATGACCGATATTCTACCCACAAAAATATATAAATAGGCCAGACATTTATTATCTCAAATCCTAATCGACTACCGTATAAGTACTGGTGCAAGTGGAACGTCTTTGAATCTTTTCTTGGTATGAGCTAATATCTTTTCTGATAAATCTCTTTCGGCTTAGCGCTCAGGTGGATTTATCAAGACTTGGGCTACTGTACATGCAAATAACCACCCAATATGGATCTGATTACCACCCTTACCATTATGTCCATGTCATAGTAAATATCAATAGTCATCTATTACGATATCTGCCATTCCTTCCTGATCTGCTATTATCTTACTAAATAGCCACCTATCCTCTTCTGTGATCGGAAGGCGAATTTCATTTAGTTTGAAGCCTATATACTGAGAAACTATGTCGCGTAGTTCAGCCATTATACCAATAAAGCTTATGTTTAAAAATACTAGTGATCCAAAATAGCCGTTAAGGCGCTTCGCAAAAATAGGCCTTAACCACGGAGTATATCACATATTTTTGGTCAGCCCCAGCTGAAAAATACTAATGATCATCTCTGATCATCTCCAGGCATATCCGTGGCTGGGCTATATGATCAGAGGTCAGAAGTTCAAAGATAAAAATTGAAGTTAGCTGGTATTATTGCAAGAGAAAAAAAATATATATAAACAATATTGTATGGATTCTTAGCTGGAATTGCCACATCCCGTTAAAAGTACTTAAGTGCTAGTCCGGTTATGATCGACATTGTTTATTTAGAAATCAAAAATCCAGCGTCGACCATTATTAAAAAATCTTGAATAAATTTCTGAACATGA